>CAWVNZ010001417.1:0-34105 GCA_963930735.1 Dioctria linearis
AATTTGGGACAGTAGAAAATTATTTTTTGAATTATTTACTATAGAAAAGGCAATCCCTGGCGCAATTAAAATTTGCGACAGTATAAAATTATTTTTTGAATAATTTACTATAGAAAAGGCAATCCCTGGCGTAATTAAAATTTGCGACAGTATAAAATTATTTTTTGAATAATTTACTGTATAAAAGGCAATCCCTGGCGCAATTAAAATTTGCGACAGTTGAAAATTATTTTTTGAATAATTTACTATAGAAAAGGCCATCCCTGGCGCAATTAAAATTTGCGACAGTAGAAAATTATTTTTTGAATAATTTACTATAGAAAAGGCAATCCCTGGCGCAATTAAAATTTGCGACAGTAGAAAATTATTTTTTGAATAATTTACTATAGAAAAGGCAATCCCTGGCGCAATTAAAATTTGCGACAGTAGAAAATTATTTTTTGAATAATTTACTATAGAAAAGGCAATCCCTGGCGCACTTAAAATTTGCGACAGTAAAAAAATATTTTTTGAATAATTTACTATAGAAAAGGCAATCCCTGGCGCACTTAAAATTTGCGACAGTAAAAAATTATTTTTTGAATAATTTACTATAGAAAAGGCAATCCCTGGCGTAATTAAAATTTGCGACAGTAAAAAATTATTTTTTCAATAATTTACTATAGAAAAGGCAATCCCTGGCGTAATTAAAATTTGCGACAGTTAAAAATTATTTTTTGAATAATTTACAATAGAAAAGGCAATCCCTGGCGTAATTAAAATTTGCGACAGTAGAAAATTATTTTTTGAATAATTTACTATAGAAAAGGCAATCCCTGGCGCACTTAAAATTTGCGACAGTAGAAAATTATTTTTTGAATAATTTACTATAGAAAAGGCAATCCCTGGCGCAATTAAAATTTGCGACAGTAGAAAATTATTTTTTGAATAATTTACTATAGAAAAGGCAATCCCTGGCGCACTTAAAATTTGCGACAGAAAAAAATTATTTTTTGAATAATTTACTATAGAAAAGTCAATCCCTGGCGTAATTAAAATTTGCGACAGTAGAAAATTATTTTTTGAATAATTTACTATAGAAAAGGCAATCCCTGGCGTAATTAAAATTTGCGACAGTATAAAATTATTTTTTGAATAATTTACTATAGAAAAGGCAATCCCTGGCGCACTTAAAATTTGCGACAGTAAAAAATTATTTTTTGAATAATTTACTATAGAAAAGGCAATCCCTGGCGTAATTAAAATTTGCGACAGTAGAAAATTATTTTTTGAATAATTTACTATAGAAAAGGCAATCCCTGGCGCAATTAAAATTTGCGACAGTATAAAATTATTTTTTGAATAATTTACTATAGAAAAGGCAATCCCTGGCGCACTTAAAATTTGCGACAGTAGAAAATTATTTTTTGAATAATTTACTATAGAAAAGGCAATCCCTGACGCACTTAAAATTTGCGACAGTAAAAAATTATTTTTTGAATAATTTACTATAGAAAAGGCAATCCCTGGCGTAATTAAAATTTGCGACAGTTGAAAATTATTTTTTGAATAATTTACTATAGAAAAGGCAATCCCTGGCGCAATTAAAATTTGCGACAGTAAAAAATTATTTTTTGAATAATTTACTATAGAAAAGGCAATCCCTGGCGTAATTAAAATTTGCGACAGTATAAAATTATTTTTTGAATAATTTACTATATAAAAGGCAATCCCTGGCGTAATTAAAATTTGCGACAGTAGAAAATTATTTTTTGAATAATTTACTATAGAAAAGGCAATCCCTGGCGTAATTAAAATTTGCGACAGTTGAAAATTATTTTTTGAATAATTTACTATAGAAAAGGCAATCCCTGGCGTAATTAAAATTTGCGACAGTAGAAAATTATTTTTTGAATAATTTACTATAGAAAAGGCAATCCCTGCGTAATTAAAATTTGCGACAGTAAAAAATTATTTTTTGAATAATTTACTACAGAAAAGGCAATCCCTGGCGTAATTAAAATTTGCGACAGTTGATAATTATTTTTTGAATAATTTACTATATAAAAGGCAATCCCTGGCGTAATTAAAATTTGCGACAGTAGAAAATTATTTTTTGAATAATTTACTATAGAAAAGGCAATCCCTGGCGTAATTAAAATTTGCGACAGTTGAAAATTATTTTTTGAATAATTTACTATAGAAAAGGCAATCCCTGGCGTAATTAAAATTTGCGACAGTAGAAAATTATTTTTTGAATAATTTACTATAGAAAAGGCAATCCCTGCGTAATTAAAATTTGCGACAGTTGAAAATTATTTTTTGAATAATTTACTATAGAAAAGGCAATCCCTGGCGCAATTAAAACTTGCGATAGTAAAAAATTATTTTTTGAATAATTTACTGTAGAAAAGGCAATCCCTGGCGCAATTAAAATTTGCGACAGTATAAAATTATTTTTTGAATAATTTACTATAGAAAAGGCAATCCCTGCGTAATTAAAATTTGCGACAATAAAAAATTATTTTTTGAATAATTTACTACAGAAAAGGCAATCCCTGGCGTAATTAAAATTTGCGACAGTTGAAAATTATTTTTTGAATAATTTACTATAGAAAAGGCAATCCCTGGCGTAATTAAAATTTGCGACAGTAGAAAATTATTTTTTGAATAATTTACTATAGAAAAGGCAATCCCTGGCGTATTTAAAATTTGCGACAGTATAAAATTAATTTTTGAAAAATTTACTATATAAAAGGCAATCCCTGGCGTAATTAAAATTTGCGACAGTAGAAAATTATTTTTTGAATAATTTACTGTAGAAAAGGCAATCCCTGGCGCAATTAAAACTTGCGATAGTAAAAAATTATTTTTTGAATAATTTACTATAGAAAAGGCAATCCCTGGCGTAATTAAAATTTGCGACAGTTGAAAATTATTTTTTGAATAATTTACTATAGAAAAGGTAATCCCTGGCGCAATTAAAATTTGCGACAGTAAAAAATTATTTTTTGAATAATTTACTATATAAAAGGCAATCCCTGGCGCACTTAAAATTTGCGACAGTAAAAAATTATTTTTTGAATAATTTACTATATAAAAGGCAATCCCTGGCGTAATTAAAATTTGCGACAGTTGAAAATTATTTTTTGAATAATTTACTGTAGAAAAGGCAATCCCTGGCGCACTTAAAATTTGCGACAGCAAAAAATTATTTTTTGAATAATTTACTATACAAAAGGCAATCCCTGGCGCAATTAAAACTTGCGATAGTATAAAATTATTTTTTGAATAATTTAATGTAGAAAAGGCAATCCCTGGCGCAATTAAAACTTGCGATAGTAAAAAATTATTTTTTGAATAATTTACTATAGAAAAGGCAATCCCTGGCGTAATTAAAATTTGCGACAGTTGAAAATTATTTTTTGAATAATTTACTATAGAAAAGGCAATCCCTGGCGCAATTAAAATTTGCGACAGTAAAAAATTATTTTTTGAATAATTTACTATAGAAAAGGCAATCCCTGGCGCACTTAAAATTTGCGACAGTAAAAAATTATTTTTTGAATAATTTACCATAGAAAAGGCAATCCCTGGCGTAATTAAAATTTGCGACAGTATAAAATTATTTTTTGAATAATTTACTATAGAAAAGGCAATCCCTGGCGTAATTAAAATTTGCGACAGTAGAAAATTATTTTTTGAATAATTTACTGTAGAAAAGGCAATCCCTGGCGCAATTAAAACTTGCGATAGTAAAAAATTATTTTTTGAATAATTTACTATATAAAAGGCAATCCCTGGCGCACTTAAAATTTGCGACAGTAAAAAATTATTTTTTGAATAATTTACTATATAAAAGGCAATCCCTGGCGTAATTAAAATTTGCGACAGTTGAAAATTATTTTTTGAATAATTTACTGTAGAAAAGGCAATCCCTGGCGCACTTAAAATTTGCGACAGCAAAAAATTATTTTTTGAATAATTTACTATACAAAAGGCAATCCCTGGCGCAATTAAAACTTGCGATAGTATAAAATTATTTTTTGAATAATTTAATGTAGAAAAGGCAATCCCTGGCGCAATTAAAACTTGCGATAGTAAAAAATTATTTTTTGAATAATTTACTATAGAAAAGGCAATCCCTGGCGTAATTAAAATTTGCGACAGTAGAAAATTATTTTTTGAATAATTTACTATAGAAAAGGCAATCCCTGGCGTAATTAAAATTTGCGACAGTATAAAATTATTTTTTGAATAATTTACTATAGAAAAGGCAATCCCTGACGCAATTAAAATTTGCGACAGTAGAAAATTATTTTTTGAAAAGTTTACTATAGAAAAGGCAATCCCTGGCGCACTTAAAATTTGCGACAGTAAAAAAATATATTTTGAATAATTTACTATAGAAAAGGCAATCACTGGGATTTTTAAAATTTGCTACAGTAAAAAATTATTTTTTGAATAATTTACTATAGAAAAGGCAATCCCTGGCGCAATTAAAATTTGCGACAGTAAAAAATTATTTTTTGAAAAATTTACTGTAGAAAAGGCAATCCCTGGCGCAATTAAAATTTGCGACAGTAGAAAATTATTTTTTGAATAATTTACTATAGAAAAGGCAATCCCTGGCGCAATTAAAATTTGCGACAGTAAAAAATTATTTTTTGCAAAATTTACTATAGAAAAGGCAATCCCTGGCGCAATTAAAATTTGCGACAGTAAAAAAATTTTTTTTGCAAAATTTACTATAGAAAAGGCAATCCCTGGCGTAATTAAAATTTGCGACAGTAGAAAATTATTTTTTGAAAAGTTTACTATAGAAAAGGCAATCCCTGGCGCAATTAAAATTTGCGACAGTAAAAAATTAATGTGTGAGAAATTTACTATAGAAAAGGCAATCCCTGGGATATTTAAAATTTGCGACAGTAGAAAATTATTTTTTGAATAATTTACTATAGAAAAGGCAATCCCTGGCGTAATTAAAATTTGCGACAGTATAAAATTATTTTTTGCAAAATTTACTATAGAAAAGGCAATCCCTGGGATATTTAAAATTTGCGACAGTAGAAAATTATTTTTTGAATAATTTACTATAGAAAAGGCAATCCCTGGCGTAATTAAAATTTGCGACAGTAAAAAATTATTTTTTGAATAATTTACTATAGAAAAGGCAATCCCTGGCGCAATTAAAATTTGCGACAGTAAAAAATTATTTTTTGCAAAATTTACTATAGAAAAGGCAATCCCTGGCGTATTTAAAATTTGCGACAGTAAAAAATTAATATTTTGAAAAATTTACTATAGAAAAGGCAATCCCTGGCGTAATTAAAATTTGCGACAGTATAAAATTATTTTTTGAATAATTTACTATAGAAAAGGCAATCCCTGGCGTAATTAAAATTTGTGACAGTATAAAATTATTTTTTGAATAATTTACTATAGAAAAGGCAATCCCTGGCGCACTTAAATATGCGACAGTAAAAAATTATTTTTTGAATAATTTACTATAGAAGAGGCAATCCCTGGCGTAATTGAAATTTGCGACAGTTGAAAATTATTTTTTGAATAATTTACTATAGAAAAGGCAATCCCTGGCGTAATTAAAATTTGAGACAGTAGAAAATTATTTTTTGAATAATTTACTATAGAAAAGGCAATCCCTGGCGTATTTAAAATTTGCGACAGTATAAAATTAATTTTTGAAAAATTTACTATATAAAAGGCAATCCCTGGCGTATTTAAAATTTGCGACAGTAGAAAATTATTTTTTGAATAATTTACTGTAGAAAAGGCAATCCCTGGCGCAATTAAAACTTGCGATAGTAAAAAATTATATTTTGAATAATTTACTATAGAAAAGGCAATCCCTGGCGTAATTAACATTTGCGACAGTTGAAAATTATTTTTTGAATAATTTACTATAGAAAAGGTAATCCCTGGCGCAATTAAAATTTGCGACAGTAAAAAATTATTTTTTGAATAATTTACTATAGAAAAGGCAATCCCTGGCGTATTTAAAATTTGCGACAGTAAAAAATTAATATTTTGAAAAATTTACTATAGAAAAGGCAATCCCTGGCGTAATTAAAATTTGCGACAGTATAAAATTATTTTTTGCAAAATTTACTATAGAAAAGGCAATCCCTGGGATATTTAAAATTTGCGACAGTAGAAAATTATTTTTTGAATAATTTACTATAGAAAAGGCAATCCCTGGCGTAATTAAAATTTGCGACAGTAAAAAATAATTTTTTGAATAATTTACTATAGAAAAGGCAATCCCTGGCGCAATTAAAATTTGCGACAGTAAAAAATTATTTTTTGCAAAATTTACTATAGAAAAGGCAATCCCTGGCGTATTTAAAATTTGCGACAGTAAAAAATTAATATTTTGAAAAATTTACTATAGAAAAGGCAATCCCTGGCGTAATTAAAATTTGCGACAGTATAAAATTATTTTTTGAATAATTTACTATAGAAAAGGCAATCCCTGGCGTAATTAAAATTTGCGACAGTAAAAAATTATTTTTTGAATAATTTACTATAGAAAAGGCAATCCCTGGCGTATTTAAAATTTGCGACAGTAAAAAATTAATATTTTGAAAAATTTACTATAGAAGAGGCAATCCCTGGCGTAATTAAAATTTGCGACAGTATAAAATTATTTTTTGCAAAATTTACTATAGAAAAGGCAATCCCTGGGATATTTAAAATTTGCGACAGTAGAAAATTATTTTTTGAATAATTTACTATAGAAAAGGCAATCCCTGGCGTAATTAAAATTTGCGACAGTAAAAAATAATTTTTTGAATAATTTACTATAGAAAAGGCAATCCCTGGCGCAATTAAAATTTGCGACAGTAAAAAATTATTTTTTGCAAAATTTACTATAGAAAAGGCAATCCCTGGCGTATTTAAAATTTGCGACAGTAAAAAAATAATATTTTGAAAAATTTACTATAGAAAAGGCAATCCCTGGCGTAATTAAAATTTGCGACAGTATAAAATTATTTTTTGAATAATTTACTATAGAAAAGGCAATCCCTGGCGTAATTAAAATTTGCGACAGTATAAAATTATTTTTTGAATAATTTACTATAGAAAAGGCAATCCCTGGCGCACTTAAATATGCGACAGTAAAAAATTATTTTTTGAATAATTTACTATACAAAAGGCAATCCCTGGCGTAATTAAAATTTGCGACAGTTGAAAATTATTTTTTGAATAATTTACTATAGAAAAGGCAATCCCTGGCGTAATTAAAATTTGCGACAGTAGAAAATTATTTTTTGAATAATTTACTATAGAAAAGGCAATCCCTGGCGTATTTAAAATTTGCGACAGTATAAAATTAATTTTTGAAAAATTTACTATATAAAAGGCAATCCCTGGCATAATTAAAATTTGCGACAGTAGAAAATTATTTTTTGAATAATTTACTATAGAAAAGGCAATCCCTGGCGCAATTAAAACTTGCGATAGTAAAAAATTATTTTTTGAATAATTTACTATAGAAAAGGCAATCCTTGGCGTAATTAAAATTTGCGACATTTGAAAATTATTTTTTGAATAATTTACTATAGAAAAGGTAATCCCTGGCGCAATTAAAATTTGCGACAGTAAAAAATTATTTTTTGAATAATTTACTATATAAAAGGCAATCCCTGGCGCACTTAAAATTTGCGACAGTAAAAAATTATTTTTTGAATAATTTACTATAGAAAAGGCAATCCCTGGCGCAATTAAAATTTGCGACAGTAAAAAATTATTTTTTGAATAATTTACTATAGAAAAGGCAATCCCTGGCGCACTTAAAATTTGCGACAGTAAAAAATTATTTTTTGAATAATTTACTATATAAAAGGCAATCCCTGGCGTAATTAAAATTTGCGCCAGTAGAAAATTATTTTTTTAATAATTTACTGTAGAAAAGGCAATCCCTGGCGTAATTAAAATTTGCGACAGTATAAAATTATTTTTTGAATAATTTACTATAGAAAAGGCAATCCCTGGCGCAATTGAAACTTGCGATAGTATAAAATTATTTTTTGAAAAATTTACTATAGAAAAGGCAATCCCTGGCGTAATTAAAATTTGCGACAGTTGAAAATTATTTTTTGAATAATTTACTATAGAAAAGGCAATCCCTGGCGTAATTAAAATTTGCGACAGTTGAAAATTATTTTTTGAATAATTTACTATAGAAAAGGCAATCCCTGGGATATTTAAAATTTGCGACAGAAATAAATTATTTTTTGAATAATTTACTATAGAAAAGGCAATCCCTGGCGTAATTAAAATTTGCGACAGTAAAAAAATATTTTTTGAATAATTTACTATAGCAAAGGTAATCCCTGGCGCAATTAAAATTTGCGACAGTTAAAAATTATTTTTTGAATAATTTACTATAGAAAAGGCAATCCCTGGCGTAATTAAAACTTGCGACAGTAGAAAATTATTTTTTGAATAATTTACTATAGAAAATTATTTTTTGAATAATTTACTATAGAAAAGGCAATCCCTGGCGCACTTAAAATTTGCGACAGTAAAAAATTATTTTTTGAATAATTTACTATAGAAAAGGCAATCCCTGGCGCAATTAAAATTTGCGACAGTAGAAAATTATTTTTTGAATAATTTACTATAGAAAAGTAAATCCCTGGCGCACTTAAAATTTGCGACAGTAAAAAATTATTTTTTGAATAATTTACTATAGAAAAGGCAATCCCTTGCGCACTTAAAATTTGCGACAGTAAAAAATTATTTTTTGAATAATTTACTATATAAAAGGCAATCCCTGGCGTAATTAAAATTTGCGACAGTTGAAAATTATTTTTTGAATAATTTACTATAGAAAAGGCAATCCCTGGCGTAATTAAAACTTGCGACAGTAGAAAATTATTTTTTGAATAATTTACTATAGAAAAGGCAATCCCTGGCGCAATTAAAATTTGCGACAGTAGAAAATTATTTTTTGAATAATTTACTATAGAAAAGGCAATCCCTGGCCCACTTAAAATTTGCGACAGTAAAAAATTATTTTTTGAATAATTTACTATAGAAAAGGCAATCCCTGGCGCAATTAAAACTTGCGATAGTATAAAATTATTTTTTGAAAAATTTACTATAGAAAAGGCAATCCTTGGCGTAATTAAAACTTGCGATAGTATAAAATTATTTTTGAATAATTTAATGTAGAAAAGGCAATCCCTGGCGCAATTAAAACTTGCGATAGTAAAAAATTATTTTTTGAATAATTTACTATAGAAAAGGCAATCCCTTGCGTAATTAAAATTTGCGACAGTTGAAAATTATTTTTTGAATAAATTACTATAGAAAAGGCAATCCCTGGCGCAATTAAAATTTGCGACAGTAAAAAATTATTTTTTGAATAATTTACTATAGAAAAGGCAATCCCTGGCGCGCTTAAATTTTGCGACAGTAAAAAATTATTTTTTGAATAATTTACTATATAAAAGGCAATCCCTGGCGTAATTAAAATTTGCGACAGTAGAAAATTATTTTTTGAATAATTTACTGTAGAAAAGGCAATCCCTGGCGCAATTAAAATTTGCGACAGTTAAAATTATTTTTTGAATAATTTACTATAGAAAAGGCAATCCCTGGCGCAATTAAAACTTGCGATAGTATAAAATTATTTTTTGAAAAATTTACTATAGAAAAGGCAATCCCTGGCGTAATTAAAATTTGCGACAGTTG
Source organism: Dioctria linearis (assembly GCA_963930735.1). Lineage (NCBI taxonomy): Eukaryota > Metazoa > Arthropoda > Insecta > Diptera > Asilidae > Dioctria > Dioctria linearis. Next base: position 9,703 of record CAWVNZ010001417.1, read on the forward strand.
AAAATTATTTTTTGAATAATTTACTATAGAAAAGGCAATCCCTGGCGTAATTAAAATTTGCGACAGTTGAAAATTATTTTTTGAATAATTTACTATAGAAAAGGCAATCCCTGGGATATTTAAAATTTGCGACAGTAAAAAATTATTTTTTGAATAATTTACTATAGAAAAGGCAATCCCTGGCGTAATTAAAATTTGCGGCAGTAAAAAATTATTTTTTGAATAATTTACTATAGAAAAGGCAATGCCTGGCGCAATTAAAATTTGCGACAGTTGAAAATTATTTTTTGAATAATTTACTATAGAAAAGGCAATCCCTGGCGTAATTAAAATTTGCGACAGTAGAAAATTATTTTTTGAATAATTTACTATAGAAAAGGCAATCCCTGGCGCACTTAAAATTTGCGACAGTAAAAAATTATTTTTTGAATAATTTACTATAGAAAAGGCAATCCCTGGCGCAATTAAAATTTGCGACAGTAAAAAATTATTTTTTGAATAATTTACTATAGAAAAGGCAATCCCTGGCGTAATTAAAATTTGCGACAGTAGAAAATTATTTTTTGAATAATTTACTATAGAAAAGGCAATCCCTGGCGTAATTAAAATTTGCGACAGTAGAAAATTATTTTTTGAATAATTTACTATAGAAAAGGCAATCCCTGGCGTATTTAAAATTTGCGACAGTATAAAATTAATTTTTGAAAAATTTACTATATAAAAGGCAATCCCTGGCATAATTAAAATTTGCGACAGTAGAAAATTATTTTTTGAATAATTTACTATAGAAAAGGCAATCCCTGGCGCAATTAAAACTTGCGATAGTATAAAATTATTTTTTGAAAAATTTACTATAGAAAAGGCAATCCCTGGCGTAATTAAAATTTGCGACAGTTGAAAATTATTTTTTGAATAATTTACTATAGAAAAGGCAATCCCTGGCGTAATTAAAATTTGCGACAGTTGAAAATTATTTTTTGAATAATTTACTATAGAAAAGGCAATCCCTGGGATATTTAAAATTTGCGACAGTAAAAAATTATTTTTTGAATAATTTACTATAGAAAAGGCAATCCCTGGCGTAATTAAAATTTGCGACAGTAAAAAATTATTTTTTGAATAATTTACTATAGAAAAGGCAATCCCTGGCGTAATTAAAATTTGCGACAGTAGAAAATTATTTTTTGAATAATTTACTATAGAAAAGGCAATCCCTGGCGTATTTAAAATTTGCGACAGTATAAAATTAATTTTTGAAAAATTTACTATATAAAAGGCAATCCCTGGCATAATTAAAATTTGCGACAGTAGAAAATTATTTTTTGAATAATTTACTATAGAAAAGGCAATCCCTGGCGCAATTAAAACTTGCGATAGTAAAAAATTATTTTTTGAATAATTTACTATAGAAAAGGCAATCCTTGGCGTAATTAAAATTTGCGACAGTTGAAAATTATTTTTTGAATAATTTACTATAGAAAAGGTAATCCCTGGCGCAATTAAAATTTGCGGCAGTAAAAAATTATTTTTTGAATAATTTACTGTATAAAAGGCAATCCCTGGCGCACTTAAAATTTGCGACAGTACAAAATTATTTTTTGAATAATTTACTATAGAAAAGGCAATCCCTGGCGCAATTAAAATTTGCGACAGTAAAAAATTATTTTTTGAATAATTTACTATAGAAAAGGCAATCCCTGGCGCACTTAAAATTTGCGACAGTAAAAAATTATATTTTGAATAATTTACTATATAAAAGGCAATCCCTGGCGTAATTAAAATTTGCGCCAGTAGAAAATTATTTTTTGAATAATTTACTGTAGAAAAGGCAATCCCTGGCGCAGTTAAAATTTGCGACAGTATAAAATTATTTTTTGAATAATTTACTATAGAAAATGCAATCCCTGGCGCAATTGAAACTTGCGATAGTATAAAATTATTTTTTGAAAAATTTACTATAGAAAAGGCAATCCCTGGCGTAATTAAAATTTGCGACAGTTGAAAATTATTTTTTGAATAATTTACTATAGAAAAGGCAATCCCTGGCGTAATTAAAATTTGCGACAGTTGAAAATTATTTTTTGAATAATTTACTATAGAAAAGGCAATCCCTGGGATATTTAAAATTTGCGACAGAAATAAATTATTTTTTGAATAATTTACTATAGAAAAGGCAATCCCTGGCGTAATTAAAATTTGCGACAGTAAAAAAATATTTTTTGAATAATTTACTATAGAAAAGGCAATCCCTGGCGCAATTAAAATTTGCGACAGTTGAAAATTATTTTTTGAATAATTTACTATAGAAAAGGCAATCCCTGGCGTAATTAAAACTTGCGACAGTAGAAAATTATTTTTTGAATAATTTACTATAGAAAATTATTTTTTGAATAATTTACTATAGAAAAGGCAATCCCTGGCGCACTTAAAATTTGCGACAGTAAAAAATTATTTTTTGAATTATTTACTATAGAAAAGGCAATCCCTGGCGCAATTAAAATTTGCGACAGTAGAAAATTATTTTTTGAATAATTTACTATAGAAAAGTAAATCCCTGGCGCACTTAAAATTTGCGACAGTAAAAAATTATTTTTTGAATAATTTACTATAGAAAAGGCAATCCCTGGCGCACTTAAAATTTGCGACAGTAAAAAATTATTTTTTGAATAATTTACTATATAAAAGGCAATCCCTGGCGTAATTAAAATTTGCGACAGTTGAAAATTATTTTTTGAATAATTTACTATAGAAAAGGCAATCCCTGGCGTAATTAAAACTTGCGACAGTAGAAAATTATTTTTTGAATAATTTACTATAGAAAAGGCAATCCCTGGCGCAATTAAAATTTGCGACAGTATAAAATTATTTTATGAATAATTTACTATAGAAAAGGCAATCCCTGGCGCATTTAAAATTTGCGACAGTAAAAAAATATTTTTTGAATAATTTACTATAGAAAAGGCAATCCCTGGCGCACTTAAAATTTGCGACAGTAAAAAATTATTTTTTGAATAATTTACTATAGAAAAGGCAATCCCTGGCGTAATTAAAATTTGCGACAGTAAAAAATTATTTTTTGAATAATTTACTATAGAAAAGGCAATCCCTGGCGCACTTAAAATTTGCGACAGTAAAAAATTATTTTTTGAATAATTTACTATAGAAAAGGCAATCCCTGGCATAATTAAAATTTGCGACAGTTGAAAATTATTTTGTGAGAAATTTACTATAGAAAAGGCAATCCCTGGCGCAATTAAAATTTGCGACAGTAGAAAATTATTTTTTGAATAATTTACTATAGAAAAGGCAATCCCTGGCGCAATTAAAATTTGCGACAGTTGAAAATTATTTTTTGAATAATTATAGAAAAGGAAATCCCTGGCGTAATTAAAATTTGCGACAGTATAAAATTATTTTTTGAATAATTTACTATAGAAAAGGCAATCCCTGGCGCACTTAAAATTTGCGACAGTAGAAAATTATTTTTTGAATAATTTACTATAGAAAAGGCAATCCCTGGCGTAATTAAAATTTGGGACAGTAGAAAATTATTTTTTGAATAATTTACTATAGAAAAGGCAATCCCTGGCGCAATTAAAATTTGCGACAGTATAAAATTATTTTATGAATAATTTACTATAGAAAAGGCAATCCCTGGCGCATTTAAAATTTGCGACAGTAAAAAAATATTTTTTGAATAATTTACTATAGAAAAGGCAATCCCTGGCGCACTTAAAATTTGCGACAGTAAAAAATTATTTTTTGAATAATTTACTATAGAAAAGGCAATCCCTGGCGTAATTAAAATTTGCGACAGTAAAAAATTATTTTTTGAATAATTTACTATAGAAAAGGCAATCCCTGGCGTAATTAAAATTTGCGACAGTTGAAAATTATTTTTTGAATAATTTACTATAGAAAAGGCAATCCCTGGCGTAATTAAAATTTGCGACAGTAGAAAATTATTTTTTGAATAATTTACTATAGAAAAGGCAATCCCTGGCGCAATTAAAATTTGCGACAGTAGAAAATTATTTTTTGAATAATTTACTATAGAAAAGGCAATCCCTGGCGCAATTAAAATTTGCGACAGTAGAAAATTATTTTTTGAATAATTTACTATAGAAAAGGCAATCCCTAGCGCACTTAAAATTTGCGACAGTAAAAAATTATTTTTTGAATAATTTACTGTAGGAAAGGCAATCCCTGGCGTAATTAAAATTTGCGACAGTAGAAAATTATTTTTTGAAGAATTTACTATAGAAAAGGCAATCCCTGGCGTAATTAAAATTTGCGACAGTATAAAATTATTTTTTGAATAATTTACTATAGAAAAGGCAATCCCTGGCGCACTTAAAATTTGCGACAGTAGAAAATTATTTTTTGAATAATTTACTATAGAAAAGGCAATCCCTGGCGCAATTACAATTTGCGACAGTAGAAAATTATTTTTTGAATAATTTACTATAGAAAAGGCAATCCCTGGCGTAATTGAAATTTGCGACAGTTGAAAATTATTTTTTGAAAACTTTACTATATAAAAGGCAATCCCTGGCGTAATTAAAATTTGCGACAGTAGAAAATTATTTTTTGAATAATTTACTGTAGAAAAGGCAATCCCTGGGATATTTAAAATTTGCGACAGTAAAAAATTATTTTTTGAATAATTTACTATAGAAAAGGCAATCCCTGGCGTATTTAAAATTTGCGACAGTAAAAAATTATTTTTTGAATAATTTACTATAGAAAAGGCAATCCCTGGCGCAATTAAAATTTGCGACAGTTGAAAATTATTTTTTGAATAATTTACTGTAGAATAGGCAATACCTGGCGCAATTAAAATTTCCGAGAGTATAAAATTATTTTTTGAATAATTTACTATAGAAAAGGCAATCCCTGGCGCAATTAAAACTTGCGATAGTATAAAATTATTTTTTGAAAAATTTACTATATAAAAGGCAATCCTTGACGTAATTAAAATTTGCGACAGTAAAAAATTATTTTTTGAATAATTTACTATAGAAAAGGCAATCCCTGGCGCAATTAAAATTTGCGACAGTAGAAAATTATTTTTTGAATAATTTACTATAGAAAAGGCAATCCCTGGCGCACTTAAAATTTGCGACAGTTGAACATTATTTTTTGAATAATTTACTATAGAAAAGGCAATCACGGGCGTAATTAAAATTTGCAACAGTAGAAAATTATTTTTTGCAAAATTTACTATAGAAAAGGCAATCCCTGGCGCACTTAAAATTTGCGACAGTAAAAATTATTTTTTTGAATAATTTACTATAGAAAAGGCAAATTCTGGCGTAATTAAAATTTGCGACAGTAGAAAATTATTTTTTGAATAATTTACTATAGAAAAGGCAATCCCTGGCGCAATTAAAATTTGCGACAGTATAAAATTATTTTTTGAATAATTTACTATAAAAAAGGCAATCCCTGGCGCACTTAAAATTTGCGACAGTAGAAAATTATTTTTTGGATAATTTACTATAGAAAAGGCAATCCCTGGCGCACTTAAAATTTGCGACAGTAAAAAATTATTTTTTGAATAATTTACTATAGAAAAGGCAATCCCTGGCGTAATTAAAATTTGCGACAGTTGAAAATTATTTTTTGAATAATTTACTATAGAAAAGGCAATCCCTGGCGCAATTAAAATTTGCGACAGTAAAAAATTATTTTTTGAATAATTTACTATAGAAAAGGCAATCCCTGGCGCAATTAAAATTTGCGACAGTAGAAAATTATTTTTTGAATAATTTACTATAGAAAAAGGCAATCCCTGGCGCACTTAAAATTTGCGACAGTAAAAAATTATTTTTTGAATAATTTACTATAGAAAAGGCAATCCCTGGCGCACTTAAAATTTGCGACAGTAAAAAATTATTTTTTGAATAATTTACTATAGAAATGGCAATCCCTGGCGCAATTAAAATTTGCGACAGTTGAAAATTATTTTTTGAATAATTTACTATAGAAAAGTCAATCCCTGGCGCAATTAAAATTTGCGACAGTTGAACATTATTTTTTGAATAATTTACTATAGAAAAGGCAATCACTGGCGTAATTAAAATTTGCGACAGTAGAAAATTATTTTTTGCAAAATTTCTATAGAAAAGGCAATCCCTGGCGTACTTAAAATTTGCGACAGTAGAAAATTATTTTTTGAATAATTTACTATAGAAAAGGCAATCCCTGGCGCACTTAAAATTTGCGACAGTAAAAAATTATTTTTTGAATAATTTACTATAGAAAAGGCAATCCCTGGCGTAATTAAAATTTGCGACAGTTGAAAATTATTTTTTGAATAATTTACTATAGAAAAGGCAATCCCTGGCGCAATTAAAATTTGCGACAGTAAAAAATTATTTTTTGAATAATTTACTATAGAAAAGGCAAATTCTGGCGTAATTAAAATTTGCGACAGTAGAAAATTATTTTTTGAATAATTTACTATAGAAAAGGCAATCCCTGGCGCAATTAAAATTTGCGACAGTATAAAATTATTTTTTGAATAATTTACTACAGAAAAGGCAATCCCTGGCGCACTTAAAATTTGCGACAGTAGAAAATTATTTTTTGAATAATTTACTATAGAAAAGGCAATCTCTGGCGCACTTAAAATTTGCGACAGTAAAAAATTATTTTTTGAATAATTTACTATAGAAAAGGCAATCCCTGGCGTAATTAAAATTTGCGACAGTTGAAAATTATTTTTTGAATAATTTACTATAGAAAAGGCAATCCCTGGCGCAATTAAAATTTGCGACAGTAAAAAATTATTTTTTGAATAATTTACTATAGAAAAGGCAATCCCTGGCGTAATTAAAATTTGCGACAGTAGAAAATTATTTTTTGCAAAATTTACTATAGAAAAGGCAATCCCTGGCGCACTTAAAATTTGCGACAGTAAAAAATTATTTTTTTAATAATTTACTATAGAAAAGGCAATCCCTGGCGTAATTAAAATTTGCGACAGTAGAAAATTATTTTTTGAATAATTTACTATAGAAAAGGCAATCCCTGGCGTAATTAAAATTTGCGACAGTTGAAAATTATTTTTTGAAAACTTTACTATATAAAAGGCAATCCCTGGCGTAATTAAAATTTGCGACAGTAGAAAATTATTTTGTGAATAATTTACTGTAGAAAAGGCAATCCCTGGGATATTTAAAATTTGCGACAGTAAAAAATTATTTTTTAATAATTTACTATAGAAAAGGCAATCCCTGGCGCACTTAAAATTTGCGACAGTAAAAAATTATTTTTTGAATAATTTACTATAGAAAAGGCAATCCCTGGCGCAATTAAAATTTGCGACAGTTGAAAATTATTTTTTGAATACTTTACTATAGAAAAGTCAATCCCTGGCGCAATTAAAATATGCGACAGTTGAACATTATTTTTTGAATAATTTACTATAGAAAAGGCAATCCCTGGCGTAATTAAAATTTGCGACAGTAGAAAATTATTTTTTGCAAAATTTACTATAGAAAAGGCAATCCCTGGCGCACTTAAAATATGCGACAGTAAAAAATTATTTTTTGAATAATTTACTATAGAAAAGGCAGTCCCTGGCGTAATTAAAATTTGCGACAGTAGAAAATTATTTTTTGAATAATTTACTATAGAAAAGGCAATCCCTGGCGCAATTAAAATTTGCGACAGTATAAAATTATTTTTTGAATAATTTACTATAGAAAAGGCAATCCCTGGCGCACTTAAAATTTGCGACAGTAAAAAATTATTTTTTGAATAATTTACTATGGAAAAGGCAATCCCTGGCGCAATTACAATTTGCGACAGTAGAAAATTATTTTTTGAATAATTTACTATAGAAAAGGCAATCCCTGGCGCAATTACAATTTGCGACAGTAGAAAATTATTTTTTGAATAATTTACTATAGAAAAGGCAATCCCTGGCGTAATTAAAATTTGCGACAGTTGAAAATTATTTTTTGAAAACTTTACTATATAAAAGGCAATCCCTGGCGTAATTAAAATTTGCGACAGTAAAAAATTATTTTTTTAATAATTTACTATAGAAAAGGCAATCCCTGGCGTAATTAAAATTTGCGACAGTAGAAAATTATTTTTTGAATAATTTACTATAGAAAAGGCAATCCCTGGCGTAATTAAAATTTGCGACAGTTGAAAATTATTTTTTGAAAACTTTACTATATAAAAGGCAATCCCTGGCGTAATTAAAATTTGCGACAGTAGAAAATTATTTTGTGAATAATTTACTGTAGAAAAGGCAATCCCTGGGATATTTAAAATTTGCGACAGTAAAAAATTATTTTTTAATAATTTACTATAGAAAAGGCAATCCCTGGCGCACTTAAAATTTGCGACAGTAAAAAATTATTTTTTGAATAATTTACTATAGAAAAGGCAATCCCTGGCGCAATTAAAATTTGCGACAGTTGAAAATTATTTTTTGAATACTTTACTATAGAAAAGTCAATCCCTGGCGCAATTAAAATTTGCGACAGTTGAACATTATTTTTTGAATAATTTACTATAGAAAAGGCAATCCCTGGCGCAATTACAATTTGCGACAGTAGAAAATTATTTTTTGAATAATTTACTATAGAAAAGGCAATCCCTGGCGTAATTAAAATTTGCGACAGTAAAAAATTATTTTTTGAATAATTTACTATAGAAAAGGCAATCCCTGGCGCAATTAAAATTTGCGACAGTAGAAAATTATTTTTTGAATAATTTACTATAGAAAAGGCAATCCCTGGCGCACTTAAAATTTGCGACAGTAAAAAATTATTTTTTGAATAATTTACTATAGAAAAGGCAATCCCTGGCGCACTTAAAATTTGCGACAGTAAAAAATTATTTTTTGAATAATTTACTATAGAAAAGGCAATCCCTGGCGCAATTAAAATTTGCGACAGTTGAAAATTATTTTTTGAATAATTTACTATAGAAAAGTCAATCCCTGGCGCAATTAAAATTTGCGACAGTTGAACATTATTTTTTGAATAATTTACTATAGAAAAGGCAAATTCTGGCGTAATTAAAATTTGCGACAGTAGAAAATTATTTTTTGAATAATTTACTATAGAAAAGGCAATCCCTGGCGCAATTAAAATTTGCGACAGTATAAAATTATTTTTTGAATAATTTACTATAAAAAAGGCAATCCCTGGCGCACTTAAAATTTGCGACAGTAGAAAATTATTTTTTGAATAATTTACTATAGAAAAGGCAATCCCTGGCGCACTTAAAATTTGCGACAGTAAAAAATTATTTTTTGAATAATTTACTATAGAAAAGGCAATCCCTGGCGTAATTAAAATTTGCGACAGTTGAAAATTATTTTTTGAATTATTTACTATAGAAAAGGCAATCCCTGGCGCAATTAAAATTTGCGACAGTAAAAAATTATTTTTTGAATAATTTACTATAGAAAAGGCAATCCCTGGCGCAATTAAAATTTGCGACAGTAGAAAATTATTTTTTGAATAATTTACTATAGAAAAGGCAATCCCTGGCGCACTTAAAATTTGCGACAGTAAAAAATTATTTTTTGAATAATTTACTATAGAAAAGGCAATCCCTGGCGCACTTAAAATTTGCGACAGTAAAAAATTATTTTTTGAATAATTTACTATAGAAAAGGCAATCCCTGGCGCAATTAAAATTTGCGACAGTTGAAAATTATTTTTTGAATAATTTACTATAGAAAAGTCAATCCCTGGCGCAATTAAAATTTGCGACAGTTGAACATTATTTTTTGAATAATTTACTATAGAAAAGGCAATCACTGGCGTAATTAAAATTTGCGACAGTAGAAAATTATTTTTTGCAAAATTTACTATAGAAAAGGCAATCCCTGGCGCACTTAAAATTTGCGACAGTAAAAAATTATTTTTTGAATAATTTACTATAGAAAAGGCAAATTCTGGTGTAATTAAAATTTGCGACAGTAGAAAATTATTTTTTGAATAATTTACTATAGAAAAGGCAATCCCTGGCGCAATTAAAATTTGCGACAGTATAAAATTATTTTTTGAATAATTTACTATAGAAAAGGCAATCCCTGGCGCACTTAAAATTTGCGACAGTAGAAAATTATTTTTTGAATAATTTACTATAGAAAAGGCAATCAATCCCTGGCGCACTTAAAATTTGCGACAGTAAAAAATTATTTTTTGAATAATTTACTATAGAAAAGGCAATCCCTGGCGCAATTAAAATTTGCGACAGTAAAAAATTATTTTTTGAATAATTTACTATAGAAAAGGCAATCCCTGGCGTAATTAAAATTTGCGACAGTAGAAAATTATTTTTTGCAAAATTTACTATAGAAAAGGCAATCCCTGGCGCACTTAAAATTTGCGACAGTAAAAAATTATTTTTTGAATAATTTACTATAGAAAAGGCAATCCCTGGCGTAATTAAAATTTGCGACAGTAGAAAATTATTTTTTGAATAATTTACTATAGAAAAGGCAATCCCTGGCGTAATTAAAATTTGCGACAGTTGAAAATTATTTTTTGAAAACTTTACTATATAAAAGGCAATCCCTGGCGTAATTAAAATTTGCGACAGTAGAAAATTATTTTGTGAATAATTTACTGTAGAAAAGGCAATCCCTGGGATATTTAAAATTTGCGACAGTAAAAAATTTTTTTTTAATAATTTACTATAGAAAAGGCAATCCCTGGCGTAATTAAAATTTGCGACAGTAAAAAATTATTTTTTGAATAATTTGCTATAGAAAAGGCAATCCCTGGCGCAATTAAAATTTGCGACAGTTGAAAATTATTTTTTGAATAATTTACTGTAGAAAAGGCAATACCTGGCGCAATTAAAATTTGCGACAGTAAAAAATTATTTTTTGAATAATTTACTATAGAAAAGGCAATCCCTGGCGCAATTAAAATTTGCGACAGTAGAAAATTATTTTTTGAATAATTTACTATAGAAAAGGCAATCCCTGGCGTAATTAAAATTTGCGACAGTAAAAAATTATTTTTTGAATAATTTACTATAGAAAAGGCAATCCCTGGCGCACTTAAAATTTGCGACAGTAGAAAATAATTTTTTGAATAATTTACTATAGAAAAGGCAATCCCTGGCGCACTTAAAATTTGCGACAGTAAAAAATTATTTTTTGAATAATTTACTATAGAAAAGGCAATCCCTGGCGCACTTAAAATTTGCGACAGTAAAAAATTATTTTTTGAATAATTTACTATAGCAAAGGCAATCCCTGGCGCAATTAAAATTTGCGACAGTTGAAAATTATTTTTTGAATAATTTACTATAGAAAAGTCAATCCCTGGCGCAATTAAAATTTGCGACAGTTGAAAATTATTTTTTGAATAATTTACTATAGAAAAGGCAATCCCTGGCGTAATTAAAATATGCGACAGTTGAAAATTATTTTTTGAATAATTTACTATAGAAAAGGCAATCCCTGGGATATTTAAAATTTGCGACAGTAAAAAATTATTTTTTGAATAATTTACTATAGAAAAGGCAATCCCTGGCGTAATTAAAATTTGCGACAGTAAAAAATTATTTTTAGAATAATTTACTATAGAAAAGGCAATCCCTGGCGCAATTAAAATTTGCGACAATAGAAAATTATTTTTTGAATAATTTACTATAGAAAAGGCAATCCCTGGGATATTTAAAATTTGCGACAGTAGAAAATTATTTTTTGAATAATTTACTATAGAAAAGGCAATCTCTGGCGTAATTAAAATTTGCGACAGTATAAAAATATTTTTTGAATAATTTACTATAGAAAAGGCAATCCCTGGCGCAATTAAAATTTGCGACAGTAGAAAATTGTTTTTTGAAAAGTTTACTATAGAAAAGGCAATCCCTGGCGCACTTAAAATTTGCGACAGTAAAAAATTATTTTTTGAATAATTTACTATAGAAAAGGCAATCCCTGGGATATTTAAAATTTGCGACAGTAAAAAATTATTTTTTGAATAATTTACTATAGAAAAGGCAATCCCTGGCTCAATTAAAATTTGCGACAGTAAAAAATTATTTTTTGAAAAATTTACTGTAGAAAAGGCAATCCTTGGCGCAATTAAAATTTGCGACAGTATAAAATTATTTTTGAATAATTTACTATAGAAAACGCAATCCCTGGCGCAATTAAAATTTGCGACAGTAAAAAATTATTTTTTGCAAAATTTACTATAGAAAAGGCAATCCCTGGCGCAATTAAAATTTGCGACAGTAAAAAATTATTTTTTGCAAACTTTACTATAGAAAAGGCAATCCCTGGCGTAATTAAAATTTGCGACAGTAGAAAATTATTTTTTGAAAAGTTTACTATAGAAAAGGCAATCCCTGGCGCAATTAAAATTTGCGACAGTAAAAAATTAATTTGTGAGAAATTTACTATAGAAAAGGCAATCCCTGGGATATTTAAAATTTGCGACAGTAGAAAATTATTTTTTGAATAATTTACTATAGAAAAGGCAATCCCTGGCGTCATTAAAATTTGCGACAGTATAAAATTATTTTTTGCAAAATTTACTATAGAAAAGGCAATCCCTGGGATATTTAAAATTTGCGACAGTAGAAAATTATTTTTTGAATAATTTACTATAGAAAAGGCAATCCCTGGCGTAATTAAAATTTGCGACAGTAAAAAATTATTTTTTGAATAATTTACTATAGAAAAGGCAATCCCTGGCGCAATTAAAATTTGCGACAGTAAAAAATTATTTTTTGCAAAATTTACTATAGAAAAGGCAATCCCTGGCGTATTTAAAATTTGCGACAGTAAAAAATTAATATTTTGAAAAATTTACTATAGAAAAGGCAATCCCTGGCGTAATTAAAATTTGCGACAATATAAAATTATTTTTTGAATAATTTACTATAGAAAAGGCAATCCCTGGCGTAATTAAAATTTGCGACAGTATAAAATTATTTTTTGAATAATTTACTATAGAAAAGGCAATCCTTGGCGCACTTAAATATGCGACAGTAAAAAATTATTTTTTGAATAATTTACTATAGAAGAGGCAATCCCTGGCGTAATTAAAATTTGCGACAGTTGAAAATTATTTTTTGAATAATTTACTATAGAAAAGGCAATCCCTGGCGTAATTAAAATTTGCGACAGTAGAAAATTATTTTTTGAATAATTTACTATAGAAAAGGCAATCCCTGGCGTATTTAAAATTTGCGACAGTATAAAATTAATTTTTGAAAAATTTACTATATAAAAGGCAATCCCTGGCGTAATTAAAATTTGCGACAGTAGAAAATTATTTTTTGAATAATTTACTGTAGAAAAGGCAATCCCTGGCGCAATTAAAACTTGCGATAGTAAAAAATTATTTTTTGAATAATTTACTATAGAAAAGGCAATCCCTGGCGTAATTAAAATTTGCGACAGTTGAAAATTATTTTTTGAATAACTTACTATAGAAAAGGTAATCCCTGGCGCAATTAAAATTTGCGACAGTAACAAATTATTTTTTGAATAATTTACTATATAAAAGGCAATCCCTGGCGCACTTAAAATTTGCGACAGTAAAAAATTATTTTTTGCAAAATTTACTATAGAAAAGGCAATCCCTGGCGCAATTAAAATTTGCGACAGTAAAAAATTATTTTTTGCAAAATTTACTATAGAAAAGGCAATCCCTGGCGTAATTAAAATTTGCGACAGTAGAAAATTATTTTTTGAAAAGTTTACTATAGAAAAGGCAATCCCTGGCGCAATTAAAATTTGCGACAGTAAAAAATTAATTTGTGAGAAATTTACAATAGAAAAGGCAATCCCTGGGATATTTAAAATTTGCGACAGTAGAAAATTATTTTTTGAATAATTTACTATAGAAAAGGCAATCCCTGGCGTCATTAAAATTTGCGACAGTATAAAATTATTTTTTGCAAAATTTACTATAGAAAAGGCAATCCCTGGGATATTTAAAATTTGCGACAATAGAAAATTATTTTTTGAATAATTTACTATAGAAAAGGCAATCACTGGCGTAATTAAAATTTGCGACAGTAAAAAATTATTTTTTGAATAATTTACTATAGAAAAGGCAATCCCTGGCGCAATTAAAATTTGCGACAGTAAAAAATTATTTTTTGCAAAATTTACTATAGAAAAGGCAATCCCTGGCGTATTTAAAATTTGCGACAGTAAAAAATTAATATTTTGAAAAATTTACTATAGAAAAGGCAATCCCTGGCGTAATTAAAATTTGCGACAGTATAAAATTATTTTTTGCATAATTTACTATAGAAAAGGCAATCCCTGGCGTAATTAAAATTTGCGACAGTATAAAATTATTTTTTGAATAATTTACTATAGAAAAGGCAATCCCTGGCGCACTTAAATATGCGACAGTAAAAAATTATTTTTTGAATAATTTACTATAGAAGAGGCAATCCCTGGCGTAATTAAAATTTGCGATAGTTGAAAATTATTTTTTGAATAATTTACTATAGAAAAGGCAATCCCTGGCGTAATTAAAATTTGCGACAGTAGAAAATTATTTTTTGAATAATTTACTATAGAAAAGGCAATCCCTGGCGCACTTAAAATTTGCGACAGTAAAAATTATTTTTTGAATAATTTACTATAGAAAAGGCAATCCCTGGCGCACTTAAAATTTGCGACAGTAAAAAATTATTTTTTGAATAATTTACTATAGAAAAGGCAATCCATGGCGTAATTAAAATTTGCGACAGTATAAAATTATTTTTTGAATAATTTACTATAGAAAAGGCAATCCCTGGCGCAATTAAAACTTGCGATAGTAAAAAATTATTTTTTGAATAATTTACTATAGAAAAGGTAATCCCTGGCGCAATTAAAATTTGCGACAGTAAAAAATTATTTTTTGAATAATTTACTATAAAAAAGGCAATCCCTGGCGCACTTAAAATTTGCGACAGTAAAAAATTATTTTTTGAATAATTTACTATATAAAAGACAATCCCTGGCGTAATTAAAATTTGCGACAGTTGAAAATTATTTTTTGAATAATTTACTGTAGAAAAGGCAATCCCTGGCGCACTTAAAATTTGCGACAGCAAAAAATTATTTTTTGAATAATTTACTATAGAAAAGGCAATCCCTGGCGCAATTAAAACTTGCGATAGTATAAAATTATTTTTTGAATAATTTAATGTAGAAAAGGCAATCCCTGGCGCAATTAAAACTTGCGATAGTAAAAAATGATTTTTTGAATAATTTACTATAGAAAAGGCAATCCCTGGCGTAATTAAAATTTGCGACAGTTGAAAATTATTTTTTGAATAATTTACTATAGAAAAGGCAATCCCTGGCGCAATTAAAATTTGCGACAGTAAAAAATTATTTTTTGAATAATTTACTATAGAAAAGGCAATCCCTGGCGCACTTAAAATTTGCGACAGTAAAAAATCATTTTTTGAATAATTTACTATATAAAAGGCAATCCCTGGCGTAATTAAAATTTGCGACAGTAGAAAATTATTTTTTGAATAATTTACTGTAGAAAAGGCAATCCCTGTCGCAATTAAAATTTGCGACAGTATAAAATTATTTTTTGAATAATTTACTATAGAAAAGGCAATCCCTGGCGCAATTAAAACTTGCGATAGTATAAAATTATTTTTTTGAAAAATTTACTATAGAAAAGGCAATCCCTGGCGTAATTAAAATTTGCGACAGTTGAAAATTATTTTTTGAATAATTTACTATAGAAAAGGCAATCCCTGGCGTAATTAAAATTTGCGACAGTTGAAAATTATTTTTTGAATAATTTACTATAGAAAAGGCAATCCCTGGGATATTTAAAATTTGCGACAGTAAAAAATTATTTTTTGAATAATTTACTATAGAAAAGGCAATCCCTGGCGTAATTAAAATTTGCGACAGTAAAAAATTATTTTTTGAATAATTTACTATAGAAAAGGCAATCCCTGGCGCAATTAAAATTTGCGACAGTTGAAAATTATTTTTTGAATAATTTACTATAGAAAAGCAATCCCTGGCGTAATTAAAATTTGCGACAGTAGAAAATTATTTTTTGAATAATTTACTATAGAAAAGGCAATACCTGGCCCACTTAAAATTTGCGACAGTAAAAAATTATTTTTTGAATAATTTACTATAGAAAAGGCAATCCCTGGCGCAATTACAATTTGCGACAGTTGAAATTTATTTTTTGAATAATTTACTATAGAAAAGGCAATCCCTGGCGTAATTAAAATTTGCGACAGTTGAAAATTATTTTTTGAATAATTTACTATAGAAAAGGCAATCCCTGGGATATTTAAAATTTGCGACAGTAAAAAATTATATTTTGAATAATTTACTATAGAAAAGGCAATCCCTGGCGTAATTAAAATTTGCGACAGTAAAAAATTATTTTTAGAATAATTTACTATAGAAAAGGCAATCCCTGGCGCAATTAAAATTTGCGACAGTAGAAAATTATTTTTTGAATAATTTACTATAGAAAAGGCAATCCCTGGGATATTTAAAATTTGCGACAGTAGAAAATTATTTTTTGAATAATTTACTATAGAAAAGGCAATCCCTGGCGTAATTAAAATTTGCGACAGTATAAAATTATTTTTTGAATAATTTACTATAGAAAAGGCAATCCCTGGCGCAATTAAAATTTGCGACAGTAGAAAATTGTTTTTTGAAAAGTTTACTATAGAAAAGGCAATCCCTGGCGCACTTAAAATTTGCGACAGTAAAAAATTATTTTTTGAATAATTTACTATAGAAAAGGCAATCCCTGGCCCACTTAAAATTTGCGACAGTAAAAAATTATTTTTTGAATAATTTACTATAGAAAAGGCAATCCCTGGCGCAATTACAATTTGCGACAGTTGAAATTTATTTTTTGAATAATTTACTATAGAAAAGGCAATCCCTGGCGTAATTAAAATTTGCGACAGTTGAAAATTATTTTTTGAATAATTTACTATAGAAAAGGCAATCCCTGGGATTTTTAAAATTTGCGACAGTAAAAAATTATATTTTGAATAATTTACTATAGAAAAGGCAATCCCTGGCGTAATTAAAATTTCCGACAGTAAAAAATTATTTTTAGAATAATTTACTATAGAAAAGGCAATCCCTGGCGCAATTAAATTTGCGACAGTAGAAAATTATTTTTTGAATAATTTACTATAGAAAAGGCAATCCCTGGGATATTTAAAATTTGCGACAGTAGAAAATTATTTTTTGAATAATTTACTATAGAAAAGGCAATCCCTGGGGTAATTAAAATTTGCGACACTATAAAATTATTTTTTGAATAATTTACTATAGAAAAGGCAATCCCTGGCGCAATTAAAATTTGCGACAGTAGAAAATTGTTTTTTGAAAAGTTTACTATAGAAAAGGCAATCCCTGGCGCACTTAAAATTTGCGACAGTAAAAAATTATTTTTTGAATAATTTACTATAGAAAAGGCAATCCCTGGGATATTTAAAATTTGCGACAGTAAAAAATTATTTTTTGAATAATTTACTATAGAAAAGGCAATCCCTGGCTCAATTAAAATTTGCGACAGTAAAAAATTATTTTTTGAAAAATTTACTGTAGAAAAGGCAATCCCTGGCGCAATTAAAATTTGCGACAGTAGAAAATTATTTTTTGAATAATTTACTATAGAAAAGGCAATCCCTGGCGCAATTAAAATTTGCGACAGTAAAAAATTATTTTTTGCAAAATTTACTATAGAAAAGGCAATCCCTGGCGCAATTAAAATTTGCGACAGTAAAAAATTATTTTTTGCAAAATTTACTATAGAAAAGGCAATCCCTGGCGTAATTAAAATTTGCGACAGTAGAAAATTATTTTTTGAAAAGTTTACTATAGAAAAGGCAATCCCTGGCGCAATTAAAATTTGCGACAGTAAAAAATTAATTTGTGAGAAATTTACTATAGAAAAGGCAATCCCTGGGATATTTAAAATTTGCGACAGTAGAAAATTATTTTTTGAATAATTTACTATAGAAAAGGCAATCCCTGGCGTCATTAAAATTTGCGACAGTATAAAATTATTTTTTGCGAAATTTACTATAGAAAAGGCAATCCCTGGGATATTTAAAATTTGCGACAGTAGAAAATTATTTTTTGAATAATTTACTATAGAAAAGGCAATCCCTGGCGTAATTAAAATTTGCGACAGTAAAAAATTATTTTTTGAATAATTTACTATAGAAAAGGCAATCTCTGGCGCAATTAAAATTTGCGACAGTAAAAAATTATTTTTTGCAAAATTTACTATAGAAAAGGCAATCCCTGGCGTATTTAAAATTTGCGACAGTAAAAAATTAATATTTTGAAAAATTTACTATAGAAAAGGCAATCCCTGGCGTAATTAAAATTTGCGACAGTATAAAATTATTTTTTGAATAATTTACTATAGAAAAGGCAATCCCTGGCGTAATTAAAATTTGCGACAGTATAAAATTATTTTTTGAATAATTTACTATAGAAAAGGCAATCCCTGGCGCACTTAAATATGCGACAGTAAAAAATTATTTTTTGAATAATTTACTATAGAAGAGGCAATCCCTGGCGTAATTAAAATTTGCGACAGTTGAGAATTATTTTTTGAATAATTTACTATAGAAAAGGCAATCCCTGGCGTAATTAAAATTTGCGACAGTAGAAAATTATTTTTTGAATAATTTACTATAGAAAAGGCAATCCCTGGCGTATTTAAAATTTGCGACAGTATAAAATTAATTTTTGAAAAATTTACTATATAAAAGGCAATCCCTGGCGTAATTAAAATTTGCGACAGTAGAAAATTATTTTTCGAATAATTTACTGTAGAAAAGGCAATCCCTGGCGCAATTAAAACTTGCGATAGTAAAAAATTATTTTTTGAATAATTTACTATAGAAAAGGCAATCCCTGGCGCAATTAAAATTTGCGACACTAAAAAATTATTTTTTGAATAATTTACTATAGAAAAGGCAATCCCTGGCTCAATTAAAATTTGCGACAGTAAAAAATTATTTTTTGAAAAATTTACTGTAGAAAAGGCAATCCCTGGCGCAATTAAAATTTGCGACAGTAGAAAATTATTTTTTGAGTAATTTACTGTAGAAAAGGCAATCCCTGGCGCAATTAAAATTTGCGACAGTAAAAAATTATTTTTTGCAAAATTTACTATAGAAAAGGCAATCCCTGGCTCAATTAAAATTTGCGACAGTAAAAAATTATTTTTTGAAAAATTTACTGTAGAAAAGGCAATCCCTGGCGCAATTAAAATTTGCGACAGTAAAAAATTATTTTTTGCAAAATTTACTATAGAAAAGGCAATCCCTGGCGCAATTAAAATTTGCGACAGTAAAAAATTATTTTTTGCAAAATTTACTATAGAAAAGGCAATCCCTGGCGCAATTAAAATTTGCGACAGTAAAAAATTAATTTGTGAGAAATTTACTATAGAAAAGGCAATCCCTGGGATATTTAAAATTTGCGACAGTAGAAAATTATTTTTTGAATAATTTACTATAGAAAAGGCAATCCCTGGCGTCATTAAAATTTGCGACAGTATAAAATTATTTTTTGCAAAATTTTCTATAGAAAAGGCAATCCCTGGGATATTTAAAATTTGCGACAGTAGAAAATTATTTTTTGAATAATTTACTATAGAAAAGGCAATCCCTGGCGTAATTAAAATTTGCGACAGTAAAAAATTATTTTTTGAATAATTTACTATGGAAAAGGCAATCCCTGGCGCAATTAAAATTTGCGACAGTAAAAAATAATTTTTTGCAAAATTTACTATAGAAAAGGCAATCCCTGGCGTATTTAAAATTTGCGACAGTAAAAAATTAATATTTTGAAAAATTTACTATAGAAAAGGCAATCCCTGGCGTAATTAAAATTTGCGACAGTATAAAATTATTTTTCGAATAATTTACTATAGAAAAGGCAATCCCTGGCGTAATTAAAATTTGCGACAGTATAAAATTATTTTTTGAATAATTTAATATAGAAAAGGCAATCCCTGGCGCACTTGAATATGCGACAGTAAAAAATTATTTTTTGAATAATTTACTATAGAAGAGGCAATCCCTGGCGTAATTAAAATTTGCGACTGTTGAAAATTATTTTTTGAATAATTTACTATAGAAAAGGCAATCCCTGGCGTAATTAAAATTTGCGACAGTAGAAAATTATTTTTTGAGTAATTTACTATAGAAAAGGCAATCCCTGGCGTATTTAAAATTTGCGACAGTATAAAATTAATTTTTGAAAAATTTACTATATAAAAGGCAATCCCTGGCGTAATTAAAATTTGCGACAGTAGAAAATTATTTTTTGAATAATTTACTGTAGAAAAGGCAATCCCTGGCGCAATTAAAACTTGCGATAGTAAAAAATTATTTTTTGAATAATTTACTATAGAAAAGCCAATCCCTGGCGTAATTAAAATTTGCGACAGTTGAAAATTATTTTTTGAATAATTTACTATAGAAAAGGTAATCCCTGGCGCAATTAAAATTTGCGACAGTAAAAAATTATTTTTTGAATAATTTACTATATAAAAGGCAATCCCTGGCGCACTTAAAATTTGCGACAGTAAAAAATTATTTTTTGAATAATTTACCATAGAAAAGGCAATCCCTGGCGCAATTAAAATTTGCGACGGTAAAAATTTATTTTTTGAATAATTTACTATAGAAAAGGCAATCCCTGGCGCACTTAAAATTTGCGAGAGTAAAAAATTATTTTTTGAATAATTTACTATATAAAAGGCAATCCCTGGCGTAATTAAAATTTGCGACAGTAGAAAATTATTTTTTGAATAATTTACTGTAGAAAAGGCAATCCCTGGCGCAATTAAAACTTGCAATAGTATAAAATTATTTTTTGAAAAATTTACTATAGAAAAGGCAATCCCTGGCGTAATTAAAATTTGCGACAGTATAAAATTATTTTTTGCAAAATTTACTATAGAAAAGGCAATCCCTGGGATATTTAAAATTTGCGACAGTAGAAAATTATTTTTTGAATAATTTACTATAGAAAAGGCAATCCCTGGGATATTTAAAATTTGCGACAGTAGAAAATTATTTTTTGAATAATTTACTATAGAAAAGGCAATCCCTGGCGTAATTAAAATTTGCGACAGTAAAAAATTATTTTTTGAATAATTTACTATAGAAAAGTTAATCCCTGGCGCAATTAAAATTTGCGACAGTAAAAAATTATTTTTTGCAAAATTTACTATAGAAAAGGCAATCCCTGGCGTATTTAAAATTTGCGACAGTAAAAAATTAATATTTTGAAAAATTTACTATAGAAAAGGCAATCCCTGGCGTAATTAAAACTTGCAATAGTATAAAATTATTTTTTGAATAATTTACTATAGAAAAGGCAATCCCTGGCGTAATTAAAATTTGCGACATTTGAAAATTATTTTTTGAATAATTTACTATAGAAAAGGCAATCCCTGGGATATTTAAAATTTGCGACAGTAAAAAATTATTTTTTGAATAATTTACTATAGAAAAGGCAATCCCTGGCGTAATTAAAATTTGCGACAGTAAAAAATTATTTTTAGAATAATTTACTATAGAAAAGGCAATCCCTGGCGCAATTAAAATTTGCGACAGTAGAAAATTATTTTTTGAATAATTTACTATAGAAAAGGCAATCCCTGGGATATTTAAAATTTGCGACAGTAGAAAATTATTTTTTGAATAATTTACTATAGAAAAGGCAATCCCTGGCGTAATTAAAATTTGCGACAGTATAAAATTATTTTTTGAAAAATTTACTATAGAAAAGGCAATCCCTGGCGCAATTAAAATTTGCGACAGTAGAAAATTATTTTTTGAAAAGTTTACTATAGAAAAGGCAATCCCTGGCGCACTTAAAATTTGCGACAGTATAAAATTATTTTTTGAATAATTTACTATAGAAAAGGCAATCCCTGGGATATTTAAAATTTGCGACAGTAAAAAATTATTTTTTGAATAATTTACTATAGAAAAGGCAATACCTGGCGCAATTAAAATTTGCGACAGTAAAAAATTATTTTTTGAAAAATTTACTGTAGAAACGGCAATCCCTGGCGCAATTAAAATTTGCGTCAGTAGAAAATTATTTTTTGAATAATTTACTATAGAAAAGGCAATCCCTGGCGCAATTAAAATTTGCGACAGTAAAAAATTATTTTTTGCAAAATTTACTATAGAAAAGGCAATCCCTGGCGCAATTAAAATTTGCGACAGTAAAAAATTATTTTTTGCAAAATTTACTATAGAAAATGCAATCCCTGGCGTAATTAAAATTTGCGACAGGAGAAAATTATTTTTTGAAAAGTTTACTATAGAAAAGGCAATCCCTGGCGCAATTAAAATTTGCGACAGTAAAAAATTAATTTGTGAGAAATTTACTATAGAAAAGGCAATCCCTGGGATATTTAAAATTTGCGACAGTAGAAAATTATTTTTTGAATAATTTACTATAGAAAAGGCAATCCCTGGCGTAATTAAAATTTGCGACAGTTGAAAATTATTTTTTGAATAATTTACTATAGAAAAGGCAATCCCTGGGATATTTAAAATTTGCGACAGTAGAAAATTATTTTTTGAATAATTTACTATAGAAAAGGCAATCCCTGGCGTAATTAAAATTTGCGACAGTAAAAAATTATTTTTTGAATAATTTACTATAGAAAAGGCAATCCCTGGCGCAATTAAAATTTGCGACAGTAAAAAATTATATTTTGCAAAATTTACTATACAAAAGGCAATCCCTGGCGTATTTAAAATTTGCGACAGTAAAAAATTATTTTTTGAATAATTTACTATAGAAAAGGCAATCCCTGGCGTAATTAAAATTTGCGACATTTGAAAATTATTTTTTGAATAATTTACTATAGAAAAGGCAATCCCTGGCCCAATTAAAATTTGCGACAGTAGAAAATTATTTTTTGAATAATTTACTATAGAAAAGGCAATCCCTGGCGTAATTAAAATTTGCGACAGTCGAAAATTATTTTTTGAATAATTTACTATAGAAAAGGCAATCCCTGGGATATTTAAAATTTGCGACAGTAGAAAATTATTTTTTGAATAATTTACTATAGAAAAGGCAATCCCTGGCGTAATTAAAATTTGCGACAGTAAAAAATTATTTTTTGAATAATCTACTATAGAAAAGGCAATCCCTGGGATATTTAAAATTTGCGACAGTAAAAAATTATTTTTTGAATAATTTACTATAGAAAAGGCAATCCCTGGCGTAATTAAAATTTGCGACAGTAAAAAAATATTTTTTGAATAATTTACTATAGAAAAGGCAATCCCTGGCGTAATTAAAATTTGCGACAGTATAAAATTATTTTTTGCAAAATTTAGTATAGAAAAGGCAATCCTTGGCGCAATTAAAATTTGCGACAGTAGAAAATTATTTTTTGAATATTTTACTATAGAAAAGGCAATCCCTGGCGCACTTAAAATTTGCGACAGTAAAAAATTATTTTTTGAATAATTTACTATAGAAAAGGCAATCCCTGGCGCAATTACAATTTGTGACAGTTGAAAATTATTTTTTGAATAATTTACTATAGAAAAGGCAATCCCTGGCGTAATTAAAATTTGCGACAGTTGAAAATTATTTTTTGAATAATTTACTATAGAAAAGGCAATCCCTGGGATATTTAAAATTTGCGACAGTAAAAAATTATTTTTTGAATAATTTACTATAGAAAAGGCAATCCCTGGCGTAATTAAAATTTGCGACAGTAAAAAATTATTTTTTGAATAATTTACTATAGAAAAGGCAATCCCTGGCGCAATTAAAATTTGCGACAGTAGAAAATTATTTTTTGAATAATTTACTATAGAAAAGGCAATCCCTGGGATATTTAAAATTTGCGACAGTAGAAAATTATTTTTTGAATAATTTACTATAGAAAAGGCAATCCCTGGCGTAATTAAAATTTGCGACAGTATAAAATTATTTTTTGAATAATTTACTATAGAAAAGGCAATCCCTGGCGCAATTAAAATTTGCGACAGTAGAAAATTATTTTTTGAAAAGTTTACTATAGAAAAGGCAATCCCTGGCGCACTTAAAATTTGCGACAGTAAAAAATTATTTTTTGAATAATTTACTATAGAAAAGGCAATCCCTGGGATATTTAAAACTTGCGACAGTAAAAAATTATTTTTTGAATAATTTACTATAGAAAAGTCAATCCCTGGCGCAATTAAAATTTGCGACAGTAAAAAATTATTTTTTGAAAAATTTACTGTAGAAAAGGCAATCCCTGGCGCAATTAAAATTTGCGACAGTAGAAAATTATTTTTTGAATAATTTACTATAGAAAAGGCAATCCCTGGCGTAATTAAAATTTGCGACAGTAAAAAATTATTTTTTGCAAAATTT
>CAWVNZ010001418.1:0-48175 GCA_963930735.1 Dioctria linearis
TAGAAAAGGCAATCCCTGGCGCACATAAAATTTGCGACAGTATAAAATTATTTTTTGAATAATTTACTATAGAAAAGTCAATCCCTGGCGCAATTAAAATTTGCGACAGTATAAAATTATTTTTTGAATAATTTACTATAGAAAAGTCAATCCCTGGCGCAATTAAAATTTGTGACAGTTGAAAATTATTTTTTGAATAATTTACTATATAAAAGGCAATCCCTGGCGCACATAAAATTTGCGACAGTATAAAATTATTTTTTGAAAAATTTACTATAGAAAAGGCAATCCCTGGGATATTTAAAATTTGTGACAGTATAAAATTATTTTTTGAATAATTTACTATAGAAAAGGCAATCCCTGGGATATTTAAAATTTGCGACAGTATAAAATTATTTTTTGAATAATTTACTATAGAAAAGGCAATCCCTGGGATATTTAAAATTTGCGACAGTAGAAAATTATTTTTTGAATAATTTACTATAGAAAAGGCAATCCCTGGCGCAATTAAAATTTGTGACAGTTGAAAATTATTTTTTGAATAATTTACTATAGAAAAG
This sequence comes from Dioctria linearis, assembly GCA_963930735.1. Taxonomy (NCBI): domain Eukaryota; kingdom Metazoa; phylum Arthropoda; class Insecta; order Diptera; family Asilidae; genus Dioctria; species Dioctria linearis. The sequence continues at coordinate 561 of CAWVNZ010001418.1, forward strand.
GCAATCCCTGGGATATTTAAAATTTGCGACAGTAGAAAATTATTTTTTGAATAATTTACTATAGAAAAGGCAATCCCTGGCGCACATAAAATTTGTGACAGTATAAAATTATTTTTTGAATAATTTACTATAGAAAAGGCAATCCCTGGCGTAATTAAAATTTGCGACAGTATAAAATTATTTTTTGAATAATTTACTATATAAAAGGCAATCCCTGGCGTAATTAAAATTTGTGACAGTTGAAAATTATTTTTTGAATAATTTACTATAGAAAAGGCAATCCCTGGCGCAATTAAAATTTGTGACAGTTGAAAATTATTTTTTGAATAATTTACTGTAGAAAAGGCAATCCCTGGCGCACATAAAATTTGCGACAGTATAAAATTAGTTTTTGAAAAATTTACTATATAAAAGGCAATCCCTGGCGTAATTAAAATTTGCGACAGTATAAAATTATTTTTTGAAAAATTTACTATAGAAAAGGCAATCCCTGGCGCAATTAAAATTTGTGACAGTTGAAAATTATTTTTTGAATAATTTACTATAGAAAAGGCAATCCCTGGGATATTTAAAATTTGCGACAGTATAAAATTATTTTTTGAATAATTTACTATAGAAAAGGCAATCCCTGGCGCAATTAAAATTTGCGACAGTATAAAATTATTTTTTGAATAATTTACTGTAGAAAAGGCAATCCCTGGCGCAATTAAAATTTGTGACAGTTGAAAATTATTTTTTGAATAATTTACTATAGAAAAGGCAATCCCTGGCGCAATTAAAATTTGTGACAGTTGAAAATTATTTTTTGAATAATTTACTGTAGAAAAGGCAATCCCTGGCGCAATTAAAATTTGTGACAGTTGAAAATTATTTTTTGAATAATTTACTATATAAAAGGCAATCCCTGGCGTAATTAAAATTTGCGACAGTATAAAATTATTTTTTGAAAAATTTACTATAGAAAAGGCAATCCCTGGCGCAATTAAAATTTGTGACAGTTGAAAATTATTTTTTGAATAATTTACTATAGAAAAGGCAATCCCTGGGATATTTAAAATTTGCGACAGTATAAAATTATTTTTTGAATAATTTACTATAGAAAAGGCAATCCCTGGCGCAATTAAAATTTGCGACAGTATAAAATTATTTTTTGAATAATTTACTGTAGAAAAGGCAATCCCTGGCGCAATTAAAATTTGTGACAGTTGAAAATTATTTTTTGAATAATTTACTATAGAAAAGGCAATCCCTGGCGCAATTAAAATTTGTGACAGTTGAAAATTATTTTTTGAATAATTTACTATAGAAAAGGCAATCCCTGGCGCAATTAAAATTTGTGACAGTTGAAAATTATGTTTTGAATAATTTACTATAGAAAAGGCAATCCCTGGCGCACATAAAATTTGCGACAGTATAAAATTAGTTTTTGAATAATTTACTATAGAAAAGGCAATCCCTGGGATATTTAAAATTTGCGACAGTAGAAAATTATTTTTTGAATAATTTACTATAGAAAAGGCAATACCTGGCGCAATTAAAATTTGTGACAGTTGAAAATTATTTTTTGAATAATTTACTATATAAAAGGCAATCCCTGGCGCACATAAAATTTGCGACAGTATAAAATTATTTTTTGAATAATTTACTATAGAAAAGGCAATCCCTGGCGCACATAAAATTTGCGACAGTATAAAATTAGTTTTTGAATAATTTACTATAGAAAAGGCAATCCCTGGCGCAATTAAAATTTGTGACAGTATAAAATTATTTTTTGAATAATTTACTATAGAAAAGGCAATCCCTGGCGCAATTAAAATTTGCGACAGTTGAAAATTATTTTTTGAATAATTTACTATAGAAAAGGCAATCCCTGGCGCAATTAAAATTTGCGACAGTATAAAATTATTTTTTGAATAATTTACTATAGAAAATACAATCCCTGGGATATTTAAAATTTGCGACAGTAGAAAATTATTTTTTGAATAATTTACTATAGAAAAGGCAATCCCTGGCGCAATTAAAATTTGTGACAGTTGAAAATTATTTTTTGAATAATTTACTATAGAAAAGGCAATCCCTGGCGCAATTAAAATTTGTGACAGTATAAAATTATTTTTTGAATAATTTACTATAGAAAAGGCAATCCCTGGCGCAATTAAAATTTGCGACAGTTGAAAATTATTTTTTGAATAATTTACTATAGAAAAGGCAATCCCTGGCGCAATTAAAATTTGCGACAGTATAAAATTATTTTTTGAATAATTTACTATAGAAAAGGCAATCCCTGGGATATTTAAAATTTGCGACAGTAGAAAATTATTTTTTGAATAATTTACTATAGAAAAGGCAATCCCTGGCGCAATTAAAATTTGTGACAGTAGAAAATTATTTTTTGAATAATTTACTATAGAAAAGGCAATCCCTGGCGCAATTAAAATTTGCGACAGTAGAAAATTATTTTTTGAATAATTTACTATAGAAAAGTCAATCCCTGGCGCAATTAAAATTTGTGACAGTATAAAATTAGTTTTTGAATAATTTACTATAGAAAAGTCAATCCCTGGCGCAATTAAAATTTGCGACAGTATAAAATTATTTTTTGAATAATTTACTATAGAAAAGGCAATCCCTGGGATATTTAAAATTTGCGACAGTAGAAAATTATTTTTTGAATAATTTACTATAGAAAAGGCAATCCGTGGCGTAATTAAAATTTGCGACAGTATAAAATTATTTTTTGAATAATTTACTATATAAAAGGCAATCCCTGGCGCACATAAAATTTGCGACAGTATAAAATTAGTTTTTGAAAAATTTACTATAGAAAAGGCAATCCCTGGCGCACATAAAATTTGCGACAGTATAAAATTAGTTTTTGAAAAATTTACTATATAAAAGGCAATCCCTGGCGTAATTAAAATTTGCGACAGTATAAAATTATTTTTTGAATAATTTACTATAGAAAAGGCAATCCCTGGCGCAATTAAAATTTGCGACAGTATAAAATTATTTTTTGAATAATTTACTATAGAAAAGTCAATCCCTGGCGCAATTAAAATTTGCGACAGTAGAAAATTATTTTTTGAATAATTTACTATAGAAAAGGCAATCCCTGGCGCACATAAAATTTGCGACAGTAAAAAATTATTTTTTGAATAATTTACTATAGAAAAGTCAATCCCTGGCGTAATTAAAATTTGTGACAGTAGAAAATTATTTTTTGAATAATTTACTATAGAAAAGGCAATCCCTGGCGCACATAAAATTTGCGACAGTTGAAAATTATTTTTTGAATAATTTACTATAGAAAAGGCAATCCCTGGCGCACATAAAATTTGCGACAGTATAAAATTATTTTTTGAATAATTTACTATAGAAAAGGCAATCCCTGGCGTAATTAAAATTTGCGACAGTATAAAATTAGTTTTTGAAAAATTTACTATATAAAAGGCAATCCCTGGCGTAATTAAAATTTGCGACAGTATAAAATTAGTTTTTGAATAATTTACTATAGAAAAGGCAATCCCTGGCGCAATTAAAATTTGCGACAGTATAAAATTAGTTTTTGAATAATTTACTATAGAAAAGGCAATCCCTGGCGCAATTAAAATTTGCGACAGTAGAAAATTATTTTTTGAATAATTTACTATAGAAAAGGCAATCCCTGGCGCACATAAAATTTGCGACAGTAAAAAATTATTTTTTGAATAATTTACTATAGAAAAGGCAATCCCTGGCGCACATAAAATTTGCGACAGTATAAAATTATTTTTTGAATAATTTACTATAGAAAAGTCAATCCCTGGCGCAATTAAAATTTGTGACAGTATAAAATTAGTTTTTGAATAATTTACTATAGAAAAGGCAATCACTGGCGCAATTAAAATTTGTGACAGTTGAAAATTATTTTTTGAATAATTTACTATAGAAAAGGCAATCCCTGGCGCACATAAAATTTGCGACAGTATAAAATTATTTTTTGAATAATTTACTATAGAAAAGGCAATCCCTGGCGTAATTAAAATTTGCGACAGTATAAAATTAGTTTTTGAAAAATTTACTATATAAAAGGCAATCCCTGGCGTAATTAAAATTTGCGACAGTATAAAATTATTTTTTGAATAATTTACTATAGAAAAGGCAATCCCTGGCGCACATAAAATTTGCGACAGTAAAAAATTATTTTTTGAATAATTTACTATAGAAAAGTCAATCCCTGGCGCACATAAAATTTGTGACAGTATAAAATTATTTTTTGAATAATTTACTATAGAAAAGGCAATCCCTGGCGCACATAAAATTTGTGACAGTTGAAAATTATTTTTTGAATAATTTACTATAGAAAAGTCAATCCCTGGCGTAGTTAAAATTTGTGACAGTATAAAATTATTTTTTGAATAATTTACTATAGAAAAGGCAATCCCTGGCGCACATAAAATTTGCGACAGTAAAAAATTATTTTTTGAATAATTTACTATAGAAAAGTCAATCCCTGGCGTAATTAAAATTTGCGACAGTATAAAATTATTTTTTGAATAATTTACTATAGAAAAGGCAATCCCTGGCGAACATAAAATTTGCGACAGTAAAAAATTATTTTTTGAATAATTTACTATAGAAAAGGCAATCCCTGGCGCAATTAAAATTTGTGACAGTTGAAAATTATTTTTTGAATAATTTACTATAGAAAAGGCAATCCCTGGCGCACATAAAATTTGCGACAGTAAAAAATTAGTTTTTGAATAATTTACTATAGAAAAGGCAATCCCTGGCGCAATTAAAATTTGTGACAGTTGAAAATTATTTTTTGAATAATTTACTATAGAAAAGGCAATCCCTGGCGCACATAAAATTTGCGACAGTATAAAATTATTTTTTGAATAATTTACTATAGAAAAGGCAATCCCTGGCGTAATTAAAATTTGCGACAGTAAAAAATTAGTTTTTGAAAAATTTACTATATAAAAGGCAATCCCTGGCGTAATTAAAATTTGCGACAGTATAAAATTATTTTTTGAATAATTTACTATAGAAAAGGCAATCCCTGGCGCACATAAAATTTGCGACAGTAAAAAATTATTTTTTGAATAATTTACTATAGAAAAGACAATCCCTGGCGTAATTAAAATTTGCGACAGTATAAAATTAGTTTTTGAAAAATTTACTATATAAAAGGCAATCCCTGGCGTAATTAAAATTTGCGACAGTATAAAATTAGTTTTTGAAAAATTTACTATATAAAAGGCAATCCCTGGCGTAATTAAAATTTGCGACAGTATAAAATTATTTTTTGAATAATTTACTATAGAAAAGTCAATCCCTGGCGCAATTAAAATTTGCGACAGTAGAAAATTATTTTTTGAATAATTTACTATAGAAAAGGCAATCCCTGGCGCACATAAAATTTGCGACAGTTGAAAATTATTTTTTGAATAATTTACTATAGAAAAGGCAATCCCTGGCGCACATAAAATTTGCGACAGTATAAAATTATTTTTTGAATAATTTACTATAGAAAAGGCAATCCCTGGCGCACATAAAATTTGCGACAGTAAAAAATTATTTTTTGAATAATTTACTATAGAAAAGGCAATCCCTGGCGCACATAAAATTTGCGACAGTATAAAATTATTTTTTGAATAATTTACTATAGAAAAGGCAATCCCTGGCGTAATTAAAATTTGCGACAGTAGAAAATTATTTTTTGAATAATTTACTATAGAAAAGGCAATCCCTGGCGCACATAAAATTTGCGACAGTATAAAATTATTTTTTGAATAATTTACTATAGAAAAGGCAATCCCTGGCGCACATAAAATTTGCGACAGTAAAAAATTATTTTTTGAATAATTTACTATAGAAAAGTCAATCCCTGGCGTAATTAAAATTTGTGACAGTATAAAATTATTTTTTGAATAATTTACTATAGAAAAGGCAATCCCTGGCGCACATAAAATTTGCGACAGTAAAAAATTATTTTTTGAATAATTTACTATAGAAAAGTCAATCCCTGGCGTAATTAAAATTTGCGACAGTATAAAATTATTTTTTGAATAATTTACTATAGAAAAGGCAATCCCTGGCGCACATAAAATTTGCGACAGTAAAAAATTATTTTTTGAATAATTTACTATAGAAAAGGCAATCCCTGGCGCAATTAAAATTTGTGACAGTTGAAAATTATTTTTTGAATAATTTACTATAGAAAAGGCAATCCCTGGCGCACATAAAATTTGCGACAGTAAAAAATTATTTTTTGAATAATTTACTATAGAAAAGGCAATCCCTGGCGCACATAAAATTTGCGACAGTATAAAATTATTTTTTGAATAATTTACTATAGAAAAGTCAATCCCTGGCGCAATTAAAATTTGTGACAGTATAAAATTAGTTTTTGAATAATTTACTATAGAAAAGGCAATCCCTGGCGCAATTAAAATTTGTGACAGTTGAAAATTATTTTTTGAATAATTTACTATAGAAAAGGCAATCCCTGGCGCACATAAAATTTGCGACAGTATAAAATTATTTTTTGAATAATTTACTATAGAAAAGGCAATCCCTGGGATATTTAAAATTTGTGACAGTTGAAAATTATTTTTTGAATAATTTACTATAGAAAAGGCAATCCCTGGGATATTTAAAATTTGCGACAGTATAAAATTAGTTTTTGAATAATTTACTATAGAAAAGGCAATCCCTGGCGCAATTAAAATTTGTGACAGTTGAAAATTATTTTTTGAATAATTTACTATAGAAAAGGCAATCCCTGGCGCAATTAAAATTTGTGACAGTTGAAAATTATTTTTTGAATAATTTACTATAGAAAAGGCAATCCCTGGCGCACATAAAATTTGCGACAGTATAAAATTAGTTTTTGAAAAATTTACTATAGAAAAGGCAATCCCTGGCGCAATTAAAATTTGTGACAGTATAAAATTAGTTTTTGAATAATTTACTATAGAAAAGGCAATCCCTGGCGCAATTAAAATTTGCGACAGTATAAAATTAGTTTTTGAAAAATTTACTATAGAAAAGGCAATCCCTGGCGCACATAAAATTTGCGACAGTATAAAATTAGTTTTTGAATAATTTACTATAGAAAAGGCAATCCCTGGGATATTTAAAATTTGTGACAGTATAAAATTAGTTTTTGAATAATTTACTATAGAAAAGGCAATCCCTGGCGCAATTAAAATTTGCGACAGTATAAAATTAGTTTTTGAATAATTTACTATAGAAAAGGCAATCCCTGGCGTAATTAAAATTTGCGACAGTAGAAAATTATTTTTTGAATAATTTACTATAGAAAAGGCAATCCCTGGGATATTTAAAATTTGCGACAGTATAAAATTAGTTTTTGAATAATTTACTATAGAAAAGTCAATCCCTGGCGCAATTAAAATTTGTGACAGTTGAAAATTATTTTTTGAATAATTTACTATAGAAAAGGCAATCCCTGGCGCAATTAAAATTTGTGACAGTTGAAAATTATTTTTTGAATAATTTACTATAGAAAAGGCAATCCCTGGCGCACATAAAATTTGCGACAGTAAAAAATTATTTTTTGAATAATTTACTATAGAAAAGGCAATCCCTGGCGTAATTAAAATTTGCGACAGTATAAAATTATTTTTTGAATAATTTACTATAGAAAAGGCAATCCCTGGGATATTTAAAATTTGTGACAGTTGAAAATTATTTTTTGAATAATTTACTATAGAAAAGGCAATCCCTGGCGCACATAAAATTTGCGACAGTATAAAATTAGTTTTTGAAAAATTTACTATAGAAAAGGCAATCCCTGGCGTAATTAAAATTTGCGACAGTATAAAATTAGTTTTTGAATAATTTACTGTAGAAAAGGCAATCCCTGGGATATTTAAAATTTGCGACAGTATAAAATTAGTTTTTGAATAATTTACTATAGAAAAGGCAATCCCTGGCGCACATAAAATTTGCGACAGTAAAAAATTATTTTTTGAATAATTTACTATAGAAAAGGCAATCCCTGGCGTAATTAAAATTTGCGACAGTATAAAATTAGTTTTTGAATAATTTACTATAGAAAAGGCAATCCCTGGCGCACATAAAATTTGCGACAGTATAAAATTAGTTTTTGAATAATTTACTATAGAAAAGGCAATCCCTGGCGCACATAAAATTTGCGACAGTATAAAATTAGTTTTTGAATAATTTACTATAGAAAAGGCAATCCCTGGCGTAATTAAAATTTGCGACAGTTGAAAATTATTTTTTGAATAATTTACTATAGAAAAGGCAATCCCTGGGATATTTAAAATTTGCGACAGTATAAAATTATTTTTTGAATAATTTACTATAGAAAAGGCAATCCCTGGGATATTTAAAATTTGCGACAGTATAAAATTAGTTTTTGAATAATTTACTATAGAAAAGGCAATCCCTGGCGTAATTAAAATTTGCGACAGTATAAAATTATTTTTTGAATAATTTACTATAGAAAAGGCAATCCCTGGGATATTTAAAATTTGTGACAGTTGAAAATTATTTTTTGAATAATTTACTATAGAAAAGGCAATCCCTGGCGCAATTAAAATTTGTGACAGTATAAAATTAGTTTTTGAATAATTTACTATAGAAAAGGCAATCCCTGGCGCACATAAAATTTGCGACAGTAAAAAATTATTTTTTGAATAATTTACTATAGAAAAGGCAATCCCTGGCGTAATTAAAATTTGCGACAGTATAAAATTAGTTTTTGAATAATTTACTATAGAAAAGGCAATCCCTGGCGCACATAAAATTTGCGACAGTATAAAATTAGTTTTTGAATAATTTACTATAGAAAAGGCAATCCCTGGCGCACATAAAATTTGCGACAGTATAAAATTAGTTTTTGAATAATTTACTATAGAAAAGGCAATCCCTGGCGTAATTAAAATTTGCGACAGTTGAAAATTATTTTTTGAATAATTTACTATAGAAAAGGCAATCCCTGGGATATTTAAAATTTGCGACAGTATAAAATTATTTTTTGAATAATTTACTATAGAAAAGGCAATCCCTGGGATATTTAAAATTTGCGACAGTATAAAATTAGTTTTTGAATAATTTACTATAGAAAAGGCAATCCCTGGCGTAATTAAAATTTGCGACAGTATAAAATTATTTTTTGAATAATTTACTATAGAAAAGGCAATCCCTGGGATATTTAAAATTTGTGACAGTTGAAAATTATTTTTTGAATAATTTACTATAGAAAAGGCAATCCCTGGCGCAATTAAAATTTGTGACAGTTGAAAATTATTTTTTGAATAATTTACTATAGAAAAGTCAATCCCTGGCGCAATTAAAATTTGTGACAGTATAAAATTATTTTTTGAATAATTTACTATAGAAAAGGCAATCCCTGGCGCACATAAAATTTGCGACAGTATAAAATTAGTTTTTGAATAATTTACTATAGAAAAGGCAATCCCTGGCGTAATTAAAATTTGCGACAGTAGAAAATTATTTTTTGAATAATTTACTATAGAAAAGGCAATCCCTGGGATATTTAAAATTTGCGACAGTAGAAAATTAGTTTTTGAATAATTTACTATAGAAAAGGCAATCCCTGGGATATTTAAAATTTGCGACAGTTGAAAATTATTTTTTGAATAATTTACTATAGAAAAGGCAATCCCTGGGATATTTAAAATTTGCGACAGTATAAAATTATTTTTTGAATAATTTACTATAGAAAAGGCAATCCCTGGCGCACATAAAATTTGCGACAGTATAAAATTAGTTTTTGAAAAATTTACTATAGAAAAGGCAATCCCTGGCGCACATAAAATTTGCGACAGTATAAAATTAGTTTTTGAAAAATTTACTATATAAAAGGCAATCCCTGGCGTAATTAAAATTTGCGACAGTATAAAATTATTTTTTGAAAAATTTACTATATAAAAGGCAATCCCTGGCGTAATTAAAATTTGCGACAGTATAAAATTATTTTTTGAATAATTTACTATATAAAAGGCAATCCCTGGCGTAATTAAAATTTGCGACAGTAGAAAATTAGTTTTTGAAAAATTTACTATATAAAAGGCAATCCCTGGCGCAATTAAAATTTGTGACAGTATAAAATTAGTTTTTGAATAATTTACTGTAGAAAAGGCAATCCCTGGGATATTTAAAATTTGCGACAGTAGAAAATTATTTTTTGAATAATTTACTATAGAAAAGTCAATCCCTGGCGCAATTAAAATTTGTGACAGTTGAAAATTATTTTTTGAATAATTTACTGTAGAAAAGGCAATCCCTGGGATATTTAAAATTTGCGACAGTAGAAAATTAGTTTTTGAATAATTTACTATAGAAAAGGCAATCCCTGGGATATTTAAAATTTGCGACAGTATAAAATTAGTTTTTGAATAATTTACTATAGAAAAGGCAATCCCTGGGATATTTAAAATTTGCGACAGTAGAAAATTAGTTTTTGAATAATTTACTATAGAAAAGGCAATCCCTGGCGCACATAAAATTTGTGACAGTTGAAAATTATTTTTTGAATAATTTACTGTAGAAAAGGCAATCCCTGGGATATTTAAAATTTGCGACAGTAGAAAATTAGTTTTTGAATAATTTACTATAGAAAAGGCAATCCCTGGCGCACATAAAATTTGTGACAGTTGAAAATTATTTTTTGAATAATTTACTGTAGAAAAGGCAATCCCTGGGATATTTAAAATTTGCGACAGTATAAAATTATTTTTTGAATAATTTACTATAGAAAAGGCAATCCCTGGCGCACATAAAATTTGCGACAGTATAAAATTAGTTTTTGAATAATTTACTATAGAAAAGGCAATCCCTGGGATATTTAAAATTTGCGACAGTATAAAATTATTTTTTGAATAATTTACTATAGAAAAGGCAATCCCTGGCGTAATTAAAATTTGCGACAGTAGAAAATTATTTTTTGAATAATTTACTATAGAAAAGGCAATCCCTGGCGCAATTAAAATTTGCGACAGTAGAAAATTAGTTTTTGAAAAATTTACTATATAAAAGGCAATCCCTGGGATATTTAAAATTTGCGACAGTAGAAAATTATTTTTTGAATAATTTACTATAGAAAAGGCAATCCCTGGCGCACATAAAATTTGTGACAGTATAAAATTAGTTTTTGAAAAATTTACTATATAAAAGGCAATCCCTGGCGCAATTAAAATTTGTGACAGTTGAAAATTATTTTTTGAATAATTTACTATAGAAAAGGCAATCCCTGGGATATTTAAAATTTGCGACAGTAGAAAATTATTTTTTGAATAATTTACTGTAGAAAAGGCAATCCCTGGGATATTTAAAATTTGCGACAGTAGAAAATTATTTTTTGAATAATTTACTATAGAAAAGGCAATCCCTGGCGCAATTAAAATTTGCGACAGTATAAAATTAGTTTTTGAATAATTTACTATAGAAAAGGCAATCCCTGGCGCAATTAAAATTTGCGACAGTAGAAAATTATTTTTTGAATAATTTACTATAGAAAAGGCAATCCCTGGCGCAATTAAAATTTGTGACAGTATAAAATTATTTTTTGAATAATTTACTGTAGAAAAGGCAATCCCTGGCGTAATTAAAATTTGCGACAGTATAAAATTATTTTTTGAATAATTTACTATAGAAAAGGCAATCCCTGGCGCAATTAAAATTTGTGACAGTATAAAATTATTTTTTGAATAATTTACTATAGAAAAGTCAATCCCTGGCGCACATAAAATTTGCGACAGTTGAAAATTATTTTTTGAATAATTTACTATAGAAAAGGCAATCCCTGGGATATTTAAAATTTGCGACAGTATAAAATTAGTTTTTGAATAATTTACTATATAAAAGGCAATCCCTGGCGTAATTAAAATTTGCGACAGTAGAAAATTATTTTTTGAATAATTTACTGTAGAAAAGGCAATCCCTGGGATATTTAAAATTTGCGACAGTAGAAAATTATTTTTTGAATAATTTACTATAGAAAAGGCAATCCCTGGCGCACATAAAATTTGTGACAGTATAAAATTAGTTTTTGAAAAATTTACTATATAAAAGGCAATCCCTGGCGCAATTAAAATTTGTGACAGTTGAAAATTATTTTTTGAATAATTTACTATAGAAAAGGCAATCCCTGGGATATTTAAAATTTGCGACAGTAGAAAATTATTTTTTGAATAATTTACTGTAGAAAAGGCAATCCCTGGGATATTTAAAATTTGCGACAGTGTAAAATTATTTTTTGAATAATTTACTATAGAAAAGGCAATCCCTGGCGCACATAAAATTTGCGACAGTATAAAATTAGTTTTTGAATAATTTACTGTAGAAAAGGCAATCCCTGGGATATTTAAAATTTGCGACAGTATAAAATTATTTTTTGAATAATTTACTATAGAAAAGGCAATCCCTGGCGTAATTAAAATTTGCGACAGTATAAAATTATTTTTTGAATAATTTACTATAGAAAAGGCAATCCCTGGCGCAATTAAAATTTGCGACAGTAGAAAATTAGTTTTTGAAAAATTTACTATATAAAAGGCAATCCCTGGCGTAATTAAAATTTGCGACAGTATAAAATTATTTTTTGAATAATTTACTGTAGAAAAGGCAATCCCTGGCGTAATTAAAATTTGCGACAGTAGAAAATTATATTTTGAATAATTTACTATAGAAAAGGCAATCCCTGGGATATTTAAAATTTGCGACAGTAGAAAATTAGTTTTTGAATAATTTACTATAGAAAAGGCAATCCCTGGGATATTTAAAATTTGCGACAGTTGAAAATTATTTTTTGAATAATTTACTATAGAAAAGGCAATCCCTGGGATATTTAAAATTTGCGACAGTATAAAATTATTTTTTGAATAATTTACTATAGAAAAGTCAATCCCTGGCGCAATTAAAATTTGTGACAGTTGAAAATTATTTTTTGAATAATTTACTATAGAAAAGTCAATCCCTGGCGCAATTAAAATTTGCGACAGTAGAAAATTATTTTTTGAATAATTTACTGTAGAAAAGGCAATCCCTGGGATATTTAAAATTTGCGACAGTAGAAAATTATTTTTTGAATAATTTACTATAGAAAAGGCAATCCCTGGCGCAATTAAAATTTGCGACAGTATAAAATTATTTTTTGAATAATTTACTGTAGAAAAGGCAATCCCTGGCGCAATTAAAATTTGCGACAGTATAAAATTAGTTTTTGAAAAATTTACTATATAAAAGGCAATCCCTGGCGTAATTAAAATTTGCGACAGTATAAAATTAGTTTTTGAAAAATTTACTATATAAAAGGCAATCCCTGGCGTAATTAAAATTTGCGACAGTATAAAATTATTTTTTGAATAATTTACTATAGAAAAGGCAATCCCTGGCGCAATTAAAATTTGTGACAGTATAAAATTAGTTTTTGAATAATTTACTATAGAAAAGGCAATCCCTGGCGCAATTAAAATTTGCGACAGTAGAAAATTATTTTTTGAATAATTTACTATAGAAAAGGCAATCCCTGGCGCAATTAAAATTTGCGACAGTAGAAAATTATATTTTGAATAATTTACTATAGAAAAGGCAATCCCTGGGATATTTAAAATTTGCGACAGTAGAAAATTAGTTTTTGAATAATTTACTATAGAAAAGGCAATCCCTGGCGCAATTAAAATTTGCGACAGTAGAAAATTATTTTTTGAATAATTTACTATAGAAAAGGCAATCCCTGGCGCAATTAAAATTTGTGACAGTATAAAATTATTTTTTGAATAATTTACTGTAGAAAAGGCAATCCCTGGCGTAATTAAAATTTGCGACAGTATAAAATTATTTTTTGAATAATTTACTATAGAAAAGGCAATCCCTGGCGCAATTAAAATTTGTGACAGTATAAAATTATTTTTTGAATAATTTACTATAGAAAAGTCAATCCCTGGCGCACATCAAATTTGCGACAGTTGAAAATTATTTTTTGAATAATTTACTATAGAAAAGGCAATCCCTGGGATATTTAAAATTTGCGACAGTATAAAATTAGTTTTTGAATAATTTACTATAGAAAAGGCAATCCCTGGGATATTTAAAATTTGCGACAGTATAAAATTAGTTTTTGAATAATTTACTATAGAAAAGGCAATCCCTGGCGTAATTAAAATTTGCGACAGTAGAAAATTATTTTTTGAATAATTTACTATAGAAAAGGCAATCCCTGGGATATTTAAAATTTGCGACAGTAGAAAATTAGTTTTTGAATAATTTACTATAGAAAAGGCAATCCCTGGGATATTTAAAATTTGCGACAGTTGAAAATTATTTTTTGAATAATTTACTATAGAAAAGGCAATCCCTGGGATATTTAAAATTTGCGACAGTATAAAATTATTTTTTGAATAATTTACTATAGAAAAGGCAATCCCTGGCGCACATAAAATTTGCGACAGTATAAAATTAGTTTTTGAAAAATTTACTATAGAAAAGGCAATCCCTGGCGCACATAAAATTTGCGACAGTATAAAATTAGTTTTTGAAAAATTTACTATATAAAAGGCAATCCCTGGCGTAATTAAAATTTGCGACAGTATAAAATTATTTTTTGAATAATTTACTGTAGAAAAGGCAATCCCTGGCGTAATTAAAATTTGCGACAGTATAAAATTATTTTTTGAATAATTTACTATATAAAAGGCAATCCCTGGCGTAATTAAAATTTGCGACAGTATAAAATTATTTTTTGAATAATTTACTGTAGAAAAGGCAATCCCTGGCGCAATTAAAATTTGCGACAGTATAAAATTAGTTTTTGAAAAATTTACTATAGAAAAGGCAATCCCTGGGATATTTAAAATTTGCGACAGTATAAAATTAGTTTTTGAATAATTTACTATAGAAAAGGCAATCCCTGGGATATTTAAAATTTGTGACAGTTGAAAATTAGTTTTTGAATAATTTACTATAGAAAAGGCAATCCCTGGCGCAATTAAAATTTGTGACAGTATAAAATTAGTTTTTGAATAATTTACTATAGAAAAGGCAATCCCTGGCGCACATAAAATTTGCGACAGTAGAAAATTATTTTTTGAATAATTTACTATATAAAAGGCAATCCCTGGCGCACATAAAATTTGCGACAGTATAAAATTATTTTTTGAATAATTTACTATATAAAAGGCAATCCCTGGCGCAATTAAAATTTGTGACAGTATAAAATTATTTTTTGAATAATTTACTATAGAAAAGGCAATCCCTGGCGCACATAAAATTTGCGACAGTAGAAAATTATTTTTTGAATAATTTACTATATAAAAGGCAATCCCTGGCGCACATAAAATTTGCGACAGTATAAAATTAGTTTTTGAATAATTTACTATAGAAAAGGCAATCCCTGGCGCAATTAAAATTTGCGACAGTATAAAATTAGTTTTTGAAAAATTTACTATATAAAAGGCAATCCCTGGCGCAATTAAAATTTGTGACAGTATAAAATTAGTTTTTGAATAATTTACTATAGAAAAGGCAATCCCTGGGATATTTAAAATTTGCGACAGTATAAAATTATTTTTTGAATAATTTACTATAGAAAAGGCAATCCCTGGGATATTTAAAATTTGCGACAGTATAAAATTAGTTTTTGAATAATTTACTATAGAAAAGGCAATCCCTGGGATATTTAAAATTTGTGACAGTATAAAATTAGTTTTTGAATAATTTACTATAGAAAAGGCAATCCCTGGGATATTTAAAATTTGTGACAGTTGAAAATTATTTTTTGAATAATTTACTATAGAAAAGTCAATCCCTGGCGCACATAAAATTTGCGACAGTATAAAATTAGTTTTTGAATAATTTACTATAGAAAAGTCAATCCCTGGCGCAATTAAAATTTGCGACAGTAGAAAATTAGTTTTTGAATAATTTACTATAGAAAAGGCAATCCCTGGCGCAATTAAAATTTGTGACAGTTGAAAATTATTTTTTGAATAATTTACTATAGAAAAGGCAATCCCTGGCGTAATTAAAATTTGTGACAGTATAAAATTAGTTTTTGAATAATTTACTATAGAAAAGGCAATCCCTGGGATATTTAAAATTTGCGACAGTATAAAATTAGTTTTTGAATAATTTACTATAGAAAAGGCAATCCCTGGGATATTTAAAATTTGTGACAGTATAAAATTAGTTTTTGAATAATTTACTATATAAAAGGCAATCCCTGGCGCAATTAAAATTTGTGACAGTATAAAATTAGTTTTTGAATAATTTACTATAGAAAAGGCAATCCCTGGGATATTTAAAATTTGCGACAGTATAAAATTATTTTTTGAATAATTTACTATAGAAAAGGCAATCCCTGGGATATTTAAAATTTGTGACAGTTGAAAATTAGTTTTTGAATAATTTACTATATAAAAGGCAATCCCTGGCGCAATTAAAATTTGTGACAGTATAAAATTAGTTTTTGAATAATTTACTATAGAAAAGGCAATCCCTGGCGCACATAAAATTTGCGACAGTTGAAAATTAGTTTTTGAATAATTTACTATAGAAAAGTCAATCCCTGGCGCAATTAAAATTTGTGACAGTTGAAAATTAGTTTTTGAATAATTTACTATAGAAAAGGCAATCCCTGGGATATTTAAAATTTGTGACAGTATAAAATTAGTTTTTGAATAATTTACTATAGAAAAGGCAATCCCTGGGATATTTAAAATTTGTGACAGTTGAAAATTATTTTTTGAATAATTTACTATAGAAAAGTCAATCCCTGGCGCACATAAAATTTGTGACAGTTGAAAATTAGTTTTTGAAAAATTTACTATAGAAAAGGCAATCCCTGGCGCAATTAAAATTTGTGACAGTATAAAATTAGTTTTTGAATAATTTACTATAGAAAAGGCAATCCCTGGCGCAATTAAAATTTGTGACAGTTGAAAATTATTTTTTGAATAATTTACTATAGAAAAGGCAATCCCTGGCGTAATTAAAATTTGTGACAGTATAAAATTAGTTTTTGAATAATTTACTATAGAAAAGTCAATCCCTGGCGCACATAAAATTTGCGACAGTATAAAATTATTTTTTGAATAATTTACTATATAAAAGGCAATCCCTGGCGCAATTAAAATTTGTGACAGTTGAAAATTATTTTATGAATAATTTACTATAGAAAAGGCAATCCCTGGCGCAATTAAAATTTGCGACAGTATAAAATTAGTTTTTGAAAAATTTACTATATAAAAGGCAATCCCTGGCGTAATTAAAATTTGCGACAGTATAAAATTATTTTTTGAATAATTTACTATAGAAAAGGCAATCCCTGGGATATTTAAAATTTGCGACAGTATAAAATTATTTTTTGAATAATTTACTATAGAAAAGGCAATCCCTGGGATATTTAAAATTTGCGACAGTAGAAAATTATTTTTTGAATAATTTACTATAGAAAAGGCAATCCCTGGCGCAATTAAAATTTGTGACAGTTGAAAATTATTTTTTGAATAATTTACTATAGAAAAGGCAATCCCTGGGATATTTAAAATTTGCGACAGTAGAAAATTATTTTTTGAATAATTTACTATAGAAAAGGCAATCCCTGGCGCACATAAAATTTGTGACAGTATAAAATTATTTTTTGAATAATTTACTATAGAAAAGGCAATCCCTGGCGTAATTAAAATTTGCGACAGTATAAAATTATTTTTTGAATAATTTACTATATAAAAGGCAATCCCTGGCGTAATTAAAATTTGTGACAGTTGAAAATTATTTTTTGAATAATTTACTATAGAAAAGGCAATCCCTGGCGCAATTAAAATTTGTGACAGTTGAAAATTATTTTTTGAATAATTTACTGTAGAAAAGGCAATCCCTGGCGCACATAAAATTTGCGACAGTATAAAATTAGTTTTTGAAAAATTTACTATATAAAAGGCAATCCCTGGCGTAATTAAAATTTGCGACAGTATAAAATTATTTTTTGAAAAATTTACTATAGAAAAGGCAATCCCTGGCGCAATTAAAATTTGTGACAGTTGAAAATTATTTTTTGAATAATTTACTATAGAAAAGGCAATCCCTGGGATATTTAAAATTTGCGACAGTATAAAATTATTTTTTGAATAATTTACTATAGAAAAGGCAATCCCTGGCGCAATTAAAATTTGCGACAGTATAAAATTATTTTTTGAATAATTTACTGTAGAAAAGGCAATCCCTGGCGCAATTAAAATTTGTGACAGTTGAAAATTATTTTTTGAATAATTTACTATAGAAAAGGCAATCCCTGGCGCAATTAAAATTTGTGACAGTTGAAAATTATTTTTTGAATAATTTACTGTAGAAAAGGCAATCCCTGGCGCAATTAAAATTTGTGACAGTTGAAAATTATTTTTTGAATAATTTACTATATAAAAGGCAATCCCTGGCGTAATTAAAATTTGCGACAGTATAAAATTATTTTTTGAAAAACTTACTATAGAAAAGGCAATCCCTGGCGCAATTAAAATTTGTGACAGATGAAAATTATTTTTTGAATAATTTACTATAGAAAAGGCAATCCCTGGGATATTTAAAATTTGCGACAGTATAAAATTATTTTTTGAATAATTTACTATAGAAAAGGCAATCCCTGGCGCAATTAAAATTTGCGACAGTATAAAATTATTTTTTGAATAATTTACTGTAGAAAAGGCAATCCCTGGCGCAATTAAAATTTGTGACAGTTGAAAATTATTTTTTGAATAATTTACTATAGAAAAGGCAATCCCTGGCGCAATTAAAATTTGTGACAGTTGAAAATTATTTTTTGAATAATTTACTATAGAAAAGGCAATCCCTGGCGCAATTAAAATTTGTGACAGTTGAAAATTATTTTTTGAATAATTTACTATAGAAAAGGCAATCCCTGGCGCACATAAAATTTGCGACAGTATAAAATTAGTTTTTGAATAATTTACTATAGAAAAGGCAATCCCTGGGATATTTAAAATTTGCGACAGTAGAAAATTATTTTTTGAATAATTTACTATAGAAAAGGCAATCCCTGGCGCAATTAAAATTTGTGACAGTTGAAAATTATTTTTTGAATAATTTACTATATAAAAGGCAATCCCTGGCGCACATAAAATTTGCGACAGTATAAAATTATTTTTTGAATAATTTACTATAGAAAAGGCAATCCCTGGCGCACATAAAATTTGCGACAGTATAAAATTAGTTTTTGAATAATTTACTATAGAAAAGGCAATCCCTGGCGCAATTAAAATTTGTGACAGTATAAAATTATTTTTTGAATAATTTACTATAGAAAAGGCAATCCCTGGCGCAATTAAAATTTGCGACAGTTGAAAATTATTTTTTGAATAATTTACTATAGAAAAGGCAATCCCTGGCGCAATTAAAATTTGTGACAGTTGAAAATTATTTTTTGAATAATTTACTATAGAAAAGGCAATCCCTGGGATATTTAAAATTTGTGACAGTATAAAATTATTTTTTGAATAATTTACTATAGAAAAGGCAATCCCTGGCGCAATTAAAATTTGCGACAGTATAAAATTAGTTTTTGAAAAATTTACTATAGAAAAGGCAATCCCTGGCGCAATTAAAATTTGCGACAGTATAAAATTAGTTTTTGAAAAATTTACTATATAAAAGGCAATCCCTGGCGTATTTAAAATTTGTGACAGTTGAAAATTATTTTTTGAATAATTTACTATAGAAAAGGCAATCCCTGGGATATTTAAAATTTGTGACAGTATAAAATTAGTTTTTGAATAATTTACTATAGAAAAGGCAATCCCTGGCGCAATTAAAATTTGTGACAGTATAAAATTATTTTTTGAATAATTTACTATAGAAAAGGCAATCCCTGGCGCAATTAAAATTTGCGACAGTATAAAATTATTTTTTGAATAATTTACTATAGAAAAGGCAATCCCTGGGATATTTAAAATTTGCGACAGTAGAAAATTATTTTTTGAATAATTTACTATAGAAAAGGCAATCCCTGGCGCAATTAAAATTTGTGACAGTAGAAAATTATTTTTTGAATAATTTACTATAGAAAAGGCAATCCCTGGCGCAATTAAAATTTGCGACAGTAGAAAATTATTTTTTGAATAATTTACTATAGAAAAGTCAATCCCTGGCGCAATTAAAATTTGTGACAGTATAAAATTAGTTTTTGAATAATTTACTATAGAAAAGTCAATCCCTGGCGCAATTAAAATTTGCGACAGTATAAAATTATTTTTTGAATAATTTACTATAGAAAAGGCAATCCCTGGGATATTTAAAATTTGCGACAGTAGAAAATTATTTTTTGAATAATTTACTATAGAAAAGGCAATCCCTGGCGTAATTAAAATTTGCGACAGTATAAAATTATTTTTTGAATAATTTACTATATAAAAGGCAATCCCTGGCGCACATAAAATTTGCGACAGTATAAAATTAGTTTTTGAAAAATTTACTATAGAAAAGGCAATCCCTGGCGCACATAAAATTTGCGACAGTATAAAATTAGTTTTTGAAAAATTTACTATATAAAAGGCAATCCCTGGCGTAATTAAAATTTGCGACAGTATAAAATTATTTTTTGAATAATTTACTATAGAAAAGGCAATCCCTGGCGCAATTAAAATTTGCGACAGTATAAAATTATTTTTTGAATAATTTACTATAGAAAAGTCAATCCCTGGCGCAATTAAAATTTGCGACAGTAGAAAATTATTTTTTGAATAATTTACTATAGAAAAGGCAATCCCTGGCGCACATAAAATTTGCGACAGTAAAAAATTATTTTTTGAATAATTTACTATAGAAAAGTCAATCCCTGGCGTAATTAAAATTTGTGACAGTAGAAAATTATTTTTTGAATAATTTACTATAGAAAAGGCAATCCCTGGCGCACATAAAATTTGCGACAGTTGAAAATTATTTTTTGAATAATTTACTATAGAAAAGGCAATCCCTGGCGCACATAAAATTTGCGACAGTATAAAATTATTTTTTGAATAATTTACTATAGAAAAGGCAATCCCTGGCGTAATTAAAATTTGCGACAGTATAAAATTAGTTTTTGAAAAATTTACTATATAAAAGGCAATCCCTGGCGTAATTAAAATTTGCGACAGTATAAAATTAGTTTTTGAATAATTTACTATAGAAAAGGCAATCCCTGGCGCAATTAAAATTTGCGACAGTATAAAATTAGTTTTTGAATAATTTACTATAGAAAAGGCAATCCCTGGCGCAATTAAAATTTGCGACAGTAGAAAATTATTTTTTGAATAATTTACTATAGAAAAGGCAATCCCTGGCGCACATAAAATTTGCGACAGTAAAAAATTATTTTTTGAATAATTTACTATAGAAAAGGCAATCCCTGGCGCACATAAAATTTGCGACAGTATAAAATTATTTTTTGAATAATTTACTATAGAAAAGTCAATCCCTGGCGCAATTAAAATTTGTGACAGTATAAAATTAGTTTTTGAATAATTTACTATAGAAAAGGCAATCCCTGGCGCAATTAAAATTTGTGACAGTTGAAAATTATTTTTTGAATAATTTACTATAGAAAAGGCAATCCCTGGCGCACATAAAATTTGCGACAGTATAAAATTATTTTTTGAATAATTTACTATAGAAAAGGCAATCCCTGGCGTAATTAAAATTTGCGACAGTATAAAATTAGTTTTTGAAAAATTTACTATATAAAAGGCAATCCCTGGCGTAATTAAAATTTGCGACAGTATAAAATTATTTTTTGAATAATTTACTATAGAAAAGGCAATCCCTGGCGCACATAAAATTTGCGACAGTAAAAAATTATTTTTTGAATAATTTACTATAGAAAAGTCAATCCCTGGCGCACATAAAATTTGTGACAGTATAAAATTATTTTTTGAATAATTTACTATAGAAAAGGCAATCCCTGGCGCACATAAAATTTGCGACAGTTGAAAATTATTTTTTGAATAATTTACTATAGAAAAGGCAATCCCTGGCGCACATAAAATTTGCGACAGTATAAAATTATTTTTTGAATAATTTACTATAGAAAAGGCAATCCCTGGCGTAATTAAAATTTGCGACAGTATAAAATTAGTTTTTGAAAAATTTACTATATAAAAGGCAATCCCTGGCGTAATTAAAATTTGCGACAGTATAAAATTAGTTTTTGAATAATTTACTATAGAAAAGGCAATCCCTGGCGCAATTAAAATTTGCGACAGTATAAAATTAGTTTTTGAATAATTTACTATAGAAAAGGCAATCCCTGGCGCAATTAAAATTTGCGACAGTAGAAAATTATTTTTTGAATAATTTACTATAGAAAAGGCAATCCCTGGCGCACATAAAATTTGCGACAGTAAAAAATTATTTTTTGAATAATTTACTATAGAAAAGGCAATCCCTGGCGCACATAAAATTTGCGACAGTATAAAATTATTTTTTGAATAATTTACTATAGAAAAGTCAATCCCTGGCGCAATTAAAATTTGTGACAGTATAAAATTAGTTTTTGAATAATTTACTATAGAAAAGGCAATCCCTGGCGCAATTAAAATTTGTGACAGTTGAAAATTATTTTTTGAATAATTTACTATAGAAAAGGCAATCCCTGGCGCACATAAAATTTGCGACAGTATAAAATTATTTTTTGAATAATTTACTATAGAAAAGGCAATCCCTGGCGTAATTAAAATTTGCGACAGTATAAAATTAGTTTTTGAAAAATTTACTATATAAAAGGCAATCCCTGGCGTAATTAAAATTTGCGACAGTATAAAATTATTTTTTGAATAATTTACTATAGAAAAGGCAATCCCTGGCGCACATAAAATTTGCGACAGTAAAAAATTATTTTTTGAATAATTTACTATAGAAAAGTCAATCCCTGGCGCACATAAAATTTGTGACAGTATAAAATTATTTTTTGAATAATTTACTATAGAAAAGGCAATCCCTGGCGCACATAAAATTTGTGACAGTTGAAAATTATTTTTTGAATAATTTACTATAGAAAAGTCAATCCCTGGCGTAATTAAAATTTGTGACAGTATAAAATTATTTTTTGAATAATTTACTATAGAAAAGGCAATCCCTGGCGCACATAAAATTTGCGACAGTAAAAAATTATTTTTTGAATAATTTACTATAGAAAAGTCAATCCCTGGCGTAATTAAAATTTGCGACAGTATAAAATTATTTTTTGAATAATTTACTATAGAAAAGGCAATCCCTGGCGCACATAAAATTTGCGACAGTAAAAAATTATTTTTTGAATAATTTACTATAGAAAAGGCAATCCCTGGCGCAATTAAAATTTGTGACAGTTGAAAATTATTTTTTGAATAATTTACTATAGAAAAGGCAATCCCCTGGCGCACATAAAATTTGCGACAGTAAAAAATTAGTTTTTGAATAATTTACTATAGAAAAGGCAATCCCTGGCGCAATTAAAATTTGTGACAGTTGAAAATTATTTTTTGAATAATTTACTATAGAAAAGGCAATCCCTGGCGCACATAAAATTTGCGACAGTATAAAATTATTTTTTGAATAATTTACTATAGAAAAGGCAATCCCTGGCGTAATTAAAATTTGCGACAGTAAAAAATTAGTTTTTGAAAAATTTACTATATAAAAGGCAATCCCTGGCGTAATTAAAATTTGCGACAGTATAAAATTATTTTTTGAATAATTTACTATAGAAAAGGCAATCCCTGGCGCACATAAAATTTGCGACAGTAAAAAATTATTTTTTGAATAATTTACTATAGAAAAGGCAATCCCTGGCGTAATTAAAATTTGCGACAGTATAAAATTAGTTTTTGAAAAATTTACTATATAAAAGGCAATCCCTGGCGTAATTAAAATTTGCGACAGTATAAAATTAGTTTTTGAAAAATTTACTATATAAAAGGCAATCCCTGGCGTAATTAAAATTTGCGACAGTATAAAATTATTTTTTGAATAATTTACTATAGAAAAGTCAATCCCTGGCGCAATTAAAATTTGCGACAGTAGAAAATTATTTTTTGAATAATTTACTATAGAAAAGGCAATCCCTGGCGCACATAAAATTTGCGACAGTTGAAAATTATTTTTTGAATAATTTACTATAGAAAAGGCAATCCCTGGCGCACATAAAATTTGCGACAGTATAAAATTATTTTTTGAATAATTTACTATAGAAAAGGCAATCCCTGGCGCACATAAAATTTGCGACAGTAAAAAATTATTTTTTGAATAATTTACTATAGAAAAGGCAATCCCTGGCGCACATAAAATTTGCGACAGTATAAAATTATTTTTTGAATAATTTACTATAGAAAAGGCAATCCCTGGCGTAATTAAAATTTGCGACAGTAGAAAATTATTTTTTGAATAATTTACTATAGAAAAGGCAATCCCTGGCGCACATAAAATTTGCGACAGTATAAAATTATTTTTTGAATAATTTACTATAGAAAAGGCAATCCCTGGCGCACATAAAATTTGCGACAGTAAAAAATTATTTTTTGAATAATTTACTATAGAAAAGTCAATCCCTGGCGTAATTAAAATTTGTGACAGTATAAAATTATTTTTTGAATAATTTACTATAGAAAAGGCAATCCCTGGCGCACATAAAATTTGCGACAGTAAAAAATTATTTTTTGAATAATTTACTATAGAAAAGTCAATCCCTGGCGTAATTAAAATTTGCGACAGTATAAAATTATTTTTTGAATAATTTACTATAGAAAAGGCAATCCCTGGCGCACATAAAATTTGCGACAGTAAAAAATTATTTTTTGAATAATTTACTATAGAAAAGGCAATCCCTGGCGCAATTAAAATTTGTGACAGTTGAAAATTATTTTTTGAATAATTTACTATAGAAAAGGCAATCCCTGGCGCACATAAAATTTGCGACAGTAAAAAATTATTTTTTGAATAATTTACTATAGAAAAGGCAATCCCTGGCGCACATAAAATTTGCGACAGTATAAAATTATTTTTTGAATAATTTACTATAGAAAAGTCAATCCCTGGCGCAATTAAAATTTGTGACAGTATAAAATTAGTTTTTGAATAATTTACTATAGAAAAGGCAATCCCTGGCGCAATTAAAATTTGTGACAGTTGAAAATTATTTTTTGAATAATTTACTATAGAAAAGGCAATCCCTGGCGCACATAAAATTTGCGACAGTATAAAATTATTTTTTGAATAATTTACTATAGAAAAGGCAATCCCTGGGATATTTAAAATTTGTGACAGTTGAAAATTATTTTTTGAATAATTTACTATAGAAAAGGCAATCCCTGGGATATTTAAAATTTGCGACAGTATAAAATTAGTTTTTGAATAATTTACTATAGAAAAGGCAATCCCTGGCGCAATTAAAATTTGTGACAGTTGAAAATTATTTTTTGAATAATTTACTATAGAAAAGGCAATCCCTGGCGCAATTAAAATTTGTGACAGTTGAAAATTATTTTTTGAATAATTTACTATAGAAAAGGCAATCCCTGGCGCACATAAAATTTGCGACAGTATAAAATTAGTTTTTGAAAAATTTACTATAGAAAAGGCAATCCCTGGCGCAATTAAAATTTGTGACAGTATAAAATTAGTTTTTGAATAATTTACTATAGAAAAGGCAATCCCTGGCGCAATTAAAATTTGCGACAGTATAAAATTAGTTTTTGAAAAATTTACTATAGAAAAGGCAATCCCTGGCGCACATAAAATTTGCGACAGTATAAAATTAGTTTTTGAATAATTTACTATAGAAAAGGCAATCCCTGGGATATTTAAAATTTGTGACAGTATAAAATTAGTTTTTGAATAATTTACTATAGAAAAGGCAATCCCTGGCGCAATTAAAATTTGCGACAGTATAAAATTAGTTTTTGAATAATTTACTATAGAATAGGCAATCCCTGGCGTAATTAAAATTTGCGACAGTAGAAAATTATTTTTTGAATAATTTACTATAGAAAAGGCAATCCCTGGGATATTTAAAATTTGCGACAGTATAAAATTAGTTTTTGAATAATTTACTATAGAAAAGTCAATCCCTGGCGCAATTAAAATTTGTGACAGTTGAAAATTATTTTTTGAATAATTTACTATAGAAAAGGCAATCCCTGGCGCAATTAAAATTTGTGACAGTTGAAAATTATTTTTTGAATAATTTACTATAGAAAAGGCAATCCCTGGCGCACATAAAATTTGCGACAGTAAAAAATTATTTTTTGAATAATTTACTATAGAAAAGGCAATCCCTGGCGTAATTAAAATTTGCGACAGTATAAAATTATTTTTTGAATAATTTACTATAGAAAAGGCAATCCCTGGGATATTTAAAATTTGTGACAGTTGAAAATTATTTTTTGAATAATTTACTATAGAAAAGGCAATCCCTGGCGCACATAAAATTTGCGACAGTATAAAATTAGTTTTTGAAAAATTTACTATAGAAAAGGCAATCCCTGGCGTAATTAAAATTTGCGACAGTATAAAATTAGTTTTTGAATAATTTACTGTAGAAAAGGCAATCCCTGGGATATTTAAAATTTGCGACAGTATAAAATTAGTTTTTGAATAATTTACTATAGAAAAGGCAATCCCTGGCGCAATTAAAATTTGTGACAGTTGAAAATTATTTTTTGAATAATTTACTATAGAAAAGTCAATCCCTGGCGCAATTAAAATTTGCGACAGTATAAAATTAGTTTTTGAAAAATTTACTATAGAAAAGGCAATCCCTGGCGCAATTAAAATTTGTGACAGTATAAAATTAGTTTTTGAATAATTTACTATAGAAAAGGCAATCCCTGGCGCACATAAAATTTGCGACAGTAAAAAATTATTTTTTGAATAATTTACTATAGAAAAGGCAATCCCTGGCGTAATTAAAATTTGCGACAGTATAAAATTAGTTTTTGAATAATTTACTATAGAAAAGGCAATCCCTGGCGCACATAAAATTTGCGACAGTATAAAATTAGTTTTTGAATAATTTACTATAGAAAAGGCAATCCCTGGCGCACATAAAATTTGCGACAGTATAAAATTAGTTTTTGAATAATTTACTATAGAAAAGGCAATCCCTGGCGTAATTAAAATTTGCGACAGTTGAAAATTATTTTTTGAATAATTTACTATAGAAAAGGCAATCCCTGGGATATTTAAAATTTGCGACAGTATAAAATTATTTTTTGAATAATTTACTATAGAAAAGGCAATCCCTGGGATATTTAAAATTTGCGACAGTATAAAATTAGTTTTTGAATAATTTACTATAGAAAAGGCAATCCCTGGGGCGTAATTAAAATTTGCGACAGTATAAAATTATTTTTTGAATAATTTACTATAGAAAAGGCAATCCCTGGGATATTTAAAATTTGTGACAGTTGAAAATTATTTTTTGAATAATTTACTATAGAAAAGGCAATCCCTGGCGCAATTAAAATTTGTGACAGTTGAAAATTATTTTTTGAATAATTTACTATAGAAAAGTCAATCCCTGGCGCAATTAAAATTTGTGACAGTATAAAATTATTTTTTGAATAATTTACTATAGAAAAGGCAATCCCTGGCGCACATAAAATTTGCGACAGTATAAAATTAGTTTTTGAATAATTTACTATAGAAAAGGCAATCCCTGGCGTAATTAAAATTTGCGACAGTAGAAAATTATTTTTTGAATAATTTACTATAGAAAAGGCAATCCCTGGGATATTTAAAATTTGCGACAGTAGAAAATTAGTTTTTGAATAATTTACTATAGAAATGGCAATCCCTGGGATATTTAAAATTTGCGACAGTTGAAAATTATTTTTTGAATAATTTACTATAGAAAAGGCAATCCCTGGGATATTTAAAATTTGCGACAGTATAAAATTATTTTTTGAATAATTTACTATAGAAAAGGCAATCCCTGGCGCACATAAAATTTGCGACAGTATAAAATTAGTTTTTTGAAAAATTTACTATAGAAAAGGCAATCCCTGGCGCACATAAAATTTGCGACAGTAATAAAATTAGTTTTTGAAAATTTACTATATAAAAGGCAATCCCTGGCGTAATTAAAATTTGCGACAGTATAAAATTATTTTTTGAAAAATTTACTATATAAAAGGCAATCCCTGGCGTAATTAAAATTTGCGACAGTATAAAATTATTTTTTGAATAATTTACTATATAAAAGGCAATCCCTGGCGTAATTAAAATTTGCGACAGTAGAAAATTAGTTTTTGAAAAAATTTACTATATAAAGGCAATCCCTGGCGCAATTAAAATTTGTGACAGTATAAAATTAGTTTTTGAATAATTTACTGTAGAAAAGGCAATCCCTGGGATATTTAAAATTTGCGACAGTAGAAAATTATTTTTTGAATAATTTACTATAGAAAAGTCAATCCCTGGCGCAATTAAAATTTGTGACAGTTGAAAATTATTTTTTGAATAATTTACTGTAGAAAAGGCAATCCCTGGGATATTTAAAATTTGCGACAGTAGAAAATTAGTTTTTGAATAATTTACTATAGAAAAAGGCAATCCCTGGGATATTTAAAATTTGCGACAGTATAAAATTAGTTTTTGAATAATTTACTATAGAAAAGGCAATCCCTGGGATATTTAAAATTTGCGACAGTAGAAAATTAGTTTTTGAATAATTTACTATAGAAAAGGCAATCCCTGGCGCACATAAAATTTGTGACAGTTGAAAATTATTTTTTGAATAATTTACTGTAGAAAAGGCAATCCCTGGGATATTTAAAATTTGCGACAGTAGAAAATTAGTTTTTGAATAATTTACTATAGAAAAGGCAATCCCTGGCGCACATAAAATTTGTGACAGTTGAAAATTATTTTTTGAATAATTTACTGTAGAAAAGGCAATCCCTGGGATATTTAAAATTTGCGACAGTATAAAAATTATTTTTTTGAATAATTTACTATAGAAAAGGCAATCCCTGGCGCACATAAAATTTGCGACAGTAATAAAATTAGTTTTTGAATAATTTACTATAGAAAAGGCAATCCCTGGGATATTTAAAATTTGCGACAGTATAAAATTATTTTTTGAAATATTTACTATAGAAAAGGCACTCCCTGGCGTAATTAAAATTTGCGACAGTAGAAAAATTATTTTTTGAATAATTTACTATAGAAAAGGCAATCCCTGGCGCAATTAAAATTTGCGACAGTAGAAAATTAGTTTTTGAAAAATTTACTATATAAAAGGCAATCCATGGGATATTTAAAATTTGCGACAGTAGAAAATTAATTTTTGAATAATTTACTATAGAAAAGGCAATCCCTGGCGCACATAAAATTTGTGACAGTATAAAATTAGTTTTTGAAAAATTTACTATATAAAAGGCAATCCCTGGCGCAATTAAAATTTGTGACAGTTGAAAATTATTTTTTGAATAATTTACTATAGAAAAGGCAATCCCTGGGATATTTAAAATTTGCGACAGTAGAAAATTATTTTTTTGAATAATTTACTGTAGAAAAGGCAATCCCTGGGATATTTAAAATTTGCGACAGTAGAAAATTATTTTTTGAATAATTTACTATAGAAAAGGCAATCCCTGGCGCAATTAAAATTTGCGACAGTATAAAATTAGTTTTTGAATAATTTACTATAGAAAAGGCAATCCCTGGCGCAATTAAAATTTGCGACAGTAGAAAATTATTTTTTGAATAATTTACTATAGAAAAGGCAATCCCTGGCGCAATTAAAATTTGTGACAGTATAAAATTATTTTTTGAATAATTACTGTAGAAAAGGCAATCCCTGGCGTAATTAAAATTTGCGACAGTATAAAATTATTTTTTGAATAATTTACTATAGAAAAGGCAATCCCTGGCGCAATTAAAATTTGTGACAGTATAAAATTATTTTTTGAATAATTTACTATAGAAAAGTCAATCCCTGGCGCACATAAAATTTGCGACAGTTGAAAATTATTTTTTGAATAATTTACTATAGAAAGGCAATCCCTGGGATATTTAAAATTTGCGACCAGTATAAAATTAGTTTTTGAATAATTTACTATATAAAAGGCAATCCTGGCGTAATTAAAATTTGCGACAGTAGAAAATTATTTTTTGAATAATTTACTGTAGAAAAGGCAATCCCTGGGATATTTAAATTTGCGACAGTAGAAAATTATTTTTGAATAATTTACTATAGAAAAGCAATCCCTGGCGCACATAAAATTTGTGACAGTTATAAAAATTAAGTTTTTGAAAAATTTACTATATAAAAGGCAATCCCTGGCGCAATTAAAATTTGTGACAGGTTGAAAATTATTTTTTGAATAATTTACTATAGAAAAGGCAATCCCTGGGATATTTAAAATTTGCGACAGTAGAAAATTATTTTTTGAATAATTTACTGTAGAAAAGGCAATCCCTGGGATATTTAAAATTTGCGACAGTATAAATTATTTTTTGAATAATTTACTATAGAAAAGGCAATCCCTGGCGCACATAAAATTTGCGACAGTATAAAATTAGTTTTTGAATAATTTACTATAGAAAAGGCAATCCCTGGGATATTTAAAATTTGCGACAGTATAAAATTATTTTTTGAATAATTTACTATAGAAAAGGCAATCCCTGGCGTAATTAAAATTTGCGACAGTAGAAAATTATTTTTTGAATAATTTACTATAGAAAAGGCAATCCCTGGCGCAATTAAAATTTGCGACAGTAGAAATTAGTTTTTGAAAAATTTACTATATAAAAGGCAATCCCTGGCGTAATTAAAATTTGCGACAGTATAAAATTATTTTTTGAATAATTTACTGTAGAAAAGGCAATCCCTGGCGTAATTAAAATTTGCGACAGTAGAAATTATATTTTGAATAATTTACTATAGAAAAGGCAATCCTGGGATATTTAAAATTTGCGACAGTAGAAAATTAGTTTTTGAATAATTTACTATAGAAAAGGCAATCCCTGGGATATTTAAAATTTGCGACAGTTGAAAATTATTTTTTGAATAATTTACTATAGAAAAGGCAATCCCTGGGATATTTAAAATTTGCGACAGTATAAAAATATTTTTTGAATAATTTACTATAGAAAAGTCAATCCCTGGCACAATTAAAATTTGTGACAGTTGAAAATAATTTTTTGAATAATTTACTATAGAAAAGTCAATCCCTGGCGCAATTAAAATTTGCGACAGTAGAAAATTATTTTTTGAATAATTTACTATATAAAAGGCAATCCCTGGCGTAATTAAAATTTGCGACAGTAGAAAATTATTTTTTGAATAATTTACTGTAGAAAAGGCAATCCCTGGGATATTTAAAATTTGCGACAGTAGAAAATTATTTTTTGAATAATTTACTATAGAAAAGGCAATCCCTGGCGCAATTAAAATTTGCGACAGTATAAAATTATTTTTTGAAAAATTTACTGTAGAAAAGGCAATCCCTGGCGCAATTAAAATTTGCGACAGTATAAAATTAGTTTTTGAAAAATTTACTATATAAAAAGGCAATCCCTGGCGTAATTAAAATTTGCGACAGTATAAAATTAGTTTTTGAAAAATTTACTATATAAAAGGCAATCCCTGGCGTAATTAAAATTTGCGACAGTATAAAATTATTTTTTGAATAATTTTACTATAGAAAAGGCAATCCCTGGCGCAATTAAAATTTGTGACAGTATAAAATTAGTTTTTGAATAATTTACTATAGAAAAGGCAATCCCTGGCGCAATTAAAATTTGCGACAGTATAAAATTAGTTTTTGAAAAATTTACTATAGAAAAGGCAATCCCTGGCGTAATTAAAATTTGTGACAGTATAAAATTAGTTTTTGAATAATTTACTATAGAAAAGGCAATCCCTGGCGCACATAAAATTTGTGACAGTTGAAAATTATTTTTTGATAATTTACTATAGAAAAGGGCAATCCCTGGCGCAATTAAAATTTGTGACAGTATAAAATTAGTTTTTGAAAAATTTACTTATAAAAGGCAATCCCTGGCGTAATTAAAATTTGCGACAGTATAAAATTATTTTTTGAATAATTTACTATAGAAAAGGCAATCCCTGGCGCAATTAAAATTTGTGACAGTATAAAATTAGTTTTGAATAATTTACTATAGAAAAGGCAATCCCTGGCGCAATTAAAATTTGCGACAGTAGAAAATTATTTTTTGAATAATTTACTATAGAAAAGGCAATCCCTGGCGCAATTAAAATTTGTGACAGTATAAAATTATTTTTTGAATAATTTACTGTAGAAAAGGCAATCCCTGGCGTAATTAAAATTTGCGACAGTATAAAATTATTTTTTGAATAATTTACTATAGAAAAGGCAATCCCTGGCGCAATTAAAATTTGTGACAGTATAAAATTATTTTTTGAATAATTTACTATAGAAAAGTCAATCCCTGGCGCACGTAAAATTTGCGACAGTTGAAAATTATTTTTTGAATAATTTACTATAGAAAAGGCAATCCCTGGGATATTTAAAATTTGCGACAGTATAAAATTAGTTTTTGAATAATTTACTATAGAAAAGGCAATCCCTGGGATATTTAAAATTTGCGACAGTATAAAATTAGTTTTTGAATAATTTACTATAGAAAAGGCAATCCCTGGCGTAATTAAAATTTGCGACAGTAGAAAATTATTTTTTGAATAATTTACTATAGAAAAGGCAATCCCTGGGATATTTAAAATTTGCGACAGTA
Organism: Dioctria linearis; assembly: GCA_963930735.1. Lineage (NCBI taxonomy): Eukaryota > Metazoa > Arthropoda > Insecta > Diptera > Asilidae > Dioctria > Dioctria linearis. Next base: position 33,306 of record CAWVNZ010001418.1, read on the forward strand.
GAAAATTAGTTTTTGAATAATTTACTATAGAAAAGGCAATCCCTGGGATATTTAAAATTTGCGACAGTTGAAAATTATTTTTTGAATAATTTACTATAGAAAAGGCAATCCCTGGGATATTTAAAATTTGCGACAGTATAAAATTATTTTTTGAATAATTTACTATAGAAAAGGCAATCCCTGGCGCACATAAAATTTGCGACAGTATAAAATTAGTTTTTGAAAAATTACTATAGAAAAGGCAATCCCTGGCGCACATAAAATTTGCGACAGTATAAAATTAGTTTTGAAAAATTTACTATATAAAAGGCAATCCCTGGCGTAATTAAAATTTGCGACAGTATAAAATTATTTTTTGAATAATTTACTGTAGAAAAGGCAAATCCCTGGCGTAATTAAAATTTGCGACAGTATAAAATTATTTTTTGAATAATTTACTATATAAAAGGCAATCCCCTGGCGTAATTAAAATTTGCGACAGTATAAAATTATTTTTTGAATAATTTACTGTAGAAAAGGCAAATCCCTGGCGCAATTAAAATTTGCGACAGTATAAAATTAGTTTTTGAAAAATTTACTATAGAAAAGGCAATCCCTGGGATATTTAAAATTTGCGACAGTATAAAATTAGTTTTTGAATAATTTACTATAGAAAAGGCAATCCCTGGGATATTTAAAATTTGTGACAGTTGAAAAATTAGTTTTGAATAATTTACTATAGAAAAGGCAATCCCTGGCGCAATTAAAATTTGTGACAGTATAAAATTAGTTTTTGAATAATTTACTATAGAAAAGGCAATCCCTGGCGCACATAAAATTTGCGACAGTAGAAAATTATTTTTTGAATAATTTACTATATAAAAGGCAATCCCTGGCGCACATAAAATTTGCGACAGTATAAAATTATTTTTTGAATAATTTACTATATAAAAGGCAATCCCTGGCGCAATTAAAATTTGTGACAGTATAAAATTATTTTTTGAATAATTTACTATAGAAAAGGCAATCCCTGGCGCACATAAAATTTGCGACAGTAGAAAATTATTTTTTGAATAATTTACTATATAAAAGGCAATCCCTGGCGCACATAAAATTTGCGACAGTATAAAATTAGTTTTTGAATAATTTACTATAGAAAAAGCAATCCCTGGCGCAATTAAAATTTGCGACAGTATAAAATTAGTTTTTGAAAAATTTACTATATAAAAGGCAATCCCTGGCGCAATTAAAATTTGTGACAGTATAAAATTAGTTTTTGAATAATTTACTATAGAAAAGGCAATCCCTGGGATATTTAAAATTTGCGACAGTATAAAATTATTTTTTGAATAATTTACTATAGAAAAGGCAATCCCTGGGATATTTAAAATTTGCGACAGTATAAAATTAGTTTTTGAATAATTTACTATAGAAAAGGCAATCCCTGGGATATTTAAAATTTGTGACAGTATAAAATTAGTTTTTGAATAATTTACTATAGAAAAGGCAATCCCTGGGATATTTAAAATTTGTGACAGTTGAAAATTATTTTTTGAATAATTTACTATAGAAAAGTCAATCCCTGGCGCACATAAAATTTGCGACAGTATAAAATTAGTTTTTGAATAATTTACTATAGAAAAGTCAATCCCTGGCGCAATTAAAATTTGCGACAGTAGAAAATTAGTTTTTGAATAATTTACTATAGAAAAGGCAATCCCTGGCGCAATTAAAATTTGTGACAGTTGAAAATTATTTTTTGAATAATTTACTATAGAAAAGGCAATCCCTGGCGTAATTAAAATTTGTGACAGTATAAAATTAGTTTTTGAATAATTTACTATAGAAAAGGCAATCCCTGGGATATTTAAAATTTGCGACAGTATAAAATTAGTTTTTGAATAATTTACTATAGAAAAGGCAATCCCTGGATATTTAAAATTTGTGACAGTATAAAATTAGTTTTTGAATAATTTACTATATAAAAGGCAATCCCTGGCGCAATTAAAATTTGTGACAGTATAAAATTAGTTTTTGAATAATTTACTATAGAAAAGGCAATCCCTGGGATATTTAAAATTTGCGACAGTATAAAATTATTTTTTGAATAATTTACTATAGAAAAGGCAATCCCTGGGATATTTAAAATTTGTGACAGTTGAAAATTAGTTTTTGAATAATTTACTATATAAAAGGCAATCCCTGGCGCAATTAAAATTTGTGACAGTATAAAATTAGTTTTTGAATAATTTACTATAGAAAAGGCAATCCCTGGCGCACATAAAATTTGCGACAGTTGAAAATTAGTTTTTGAATAATTTACTATAGAAAAGTCAATCCCTGGCGCAATTAAAATTTGTGACAGTTGAAAATTAGTTTTTGAATAATTTACTATAGAAAAGGCAATCCCTGGGATATTTAAAATTTGTGACAGTATAAAATTAGTTTTTGAATAATTTACTATAGAAAAGGCAATCCCTGGGATATTTAAAATTTGTGACAGTTGAAAATTATTTTTTGAATAATTTACTATAGAAAAGTCAATCCCTGGCGCACATAAAATTTGTGACAGTTGAAAATTAGTTTTTGAAAAATTTACTATAGAAAAGGCAATCCCTGGCGCAATTAAAATTTGTGACAGTATAAAATTAGTTTTTGAATAATTTACTATAGAAAAGGCAATCCCTGGCGCAATTAAAATTTGTGACAGTTGAAAATTATTTTTTGAATAATTTACTATAGAAAAGGCAATCCCTGGCGTAATTAAAATTTGTGACAGTATAAAATTAGTTTTTGAATAATTTACTATAGAAAAGTCAATCCCTGGCGCACATAAAATTTGCGACAGTATAAAATTATTTTTTGAATAATTTACTATATAAAAGGCAATCCCTGGCGCAATTAAAATTTGTGACAGTTGAAAATTATTTTTTGAATAATTTACTATAGAAAAGGCAATCCCTGGCGCAATTAAAATTTGCGACAGTATAAAATTAGTTTTTGAAAAATTTACTATATAAAAGGCAATCCCTGGCGTAATTAAAATTTGCGACAGTATAAAATTATTTTTTGAATAATTTACTATAGAAAAGGCAATCCCTGGCGTAATTAAAATTTGCGACAGTATAAAATTAGTTTTTGAATAATTTACTATAGAAAAGGCAATCCCTGGCGTAATTAAAATTTGCGACAGTATAAAATTAGTTTTTGAATAATTTACTATAGAAAAGTCAATCCCTGGCGTAATTAAAATTTGCGACAGTATAAAATTAGTTTTTGAATAAATTACTATATAAAAGGCAATCCCTGGGATATTTAAAATTTGCGACAGTAGAAAATTATTTTTTGAATAATTTACTATAGAAAAGGCAATCCCTGGCGCAATTAAAATTGCGACAGTAGAAAATTATTTTTTGAATAATTTACTATAGAAAAGGCAATCCCTGGCGCAATTAAAATTTGCGACAGTAGAAAATTATTTTTTGAATAATTTACTGTAGAAAAGGCAATCCCTGGCGTAATTAAAATTTGCGACAGTATAAAATTATTTTTTGAATAATTTACTATAGAAAAGGCAATCCCTGGCGCAATTAAAATTTGTGACAGTATAAAATTATTTTTTGAATAATTTACTATATAAAAGGCAATCCCTGGCGCAATTAAAATTTGCGACAGTAGAAAATTATTTTTTGAATAATTTACTATAGAAAAGGCAATCCCTGGGATATTAAAATTTGCGACAGTATAAAATTAGTTTTTGAATAATTTACTATAGAAAAGGCAATCCCTGGCGCAATTAAAATTTGCGACAGTAGAAAATTAGTTTTTGAATAATTTACTATAGAAAAGGCAATCCCTGGCGCAATTAAAATTTGTGACAGTATAAAATTATTTTTTGAATAATTTACTGTAGAAAAGGCAATCCCTGGCGCACATAAAATTTGCGACAGTAGAAAATTATTTTTTGAATAATTTACTATATAAAAGGCAATCCCTGGCGCAATTAAAATTTGCGACAGTTGAAAATTATTTTTTGAATAATTTACTATAGAAAAGGCAATCCCTGGCGCACATAAAATTTGCGACAGTATAAAATTAGTTTTTGAATAATTTACTGTAGAAAAGGCAATCCCTGGGATATTTAAAATTTGCGACAGTATAAAATTATTTTTTGAATAATTTACTATAGAAAAGGCTAATCCCTGGGATATTTAAAATTTGCGACAGTATAAAATTAGTTTTTGAATAATTTACTATAGAAAAGGCAATCCCTGGCGTAATTAAAATTTGTGACAGTATAAAATTATTTTTTGAATAATTTACTATAGAAAAGGCAATCCCTGGCGCACATAAAATTTGCGACAGTATAAAATTAGTTTTTGAAAAATTTACTGTAGAAAAGGCAATCCCTGGGATATTTAAAATTTGCGACAGTATAAAATTATTTTTTGAATAATTTACTATAGAAAAGTCAATCCCTGGCGCACATAAAATTTGCGACAGTTGAAAATTAGTTTTTGAATAATTTACTATAGAAAAGGCAATCCCTGGCGCAATTAAAATTTGCGACAGTAGAAAATTATTTTTTGAATAATTTACTATAGAAAAGGCAATCCCTGGCGCAATTAAAATTTGTGACAGTATAAAATTATTTTTTGAATAATTTACTGTAGAAAAGGCAATCCCTGGCGTAATTAAAATTTGCGACAGTATAAAATTATTTTTTGAATAATTTACTATAGAAAAGGCAATCCCTGGGATATTTAAAATTTGCGACAGTTGAAAATTAGTTTTTGAATAATTTACTATATAAAAGGCAATCCCTGGCGCAATTAAAATTTGTGACAGTTGAAAATTATTTTTTGAATAATTTACTATAGAAAAGGCAATCCCTGGCGCAATTAAAATTTGTGACAGTTGAAAATTATTTTTTGAAAAATTTACTATATAAAAGGCAATCCCTGGCGTAATTAAAATTTGCGACAGTATAAAATTATTTTTTGAATAATTTACTATAGAAAAGGCAATCCCTGGCGCAATTAAAATTTGTGACAGTATAAAATTAGTTTTTGAATAATTTACTATAGAAAAGGCAATCCCTGGCGCAATTAAAATTTGCGACAGTAGAAAATTATTTTTTGAATAATTTACTATAGAAAAGGCAATCCCTGGCGTAATTAAAATTTGTGACAGTATAAAATTAGTTTTTGAATAATTTACTATAGAAAAGGCAATCCCTGGCGTAATTAAAATTTGTGACAGTATAAAATTAGTTTTTGAATAATTTACTATAGAAAAGGCAATCCCTGGCGCAATTAAAATTTGCGACAGTAGAAAATTAGTTTTTGAAAAATTTACTGTAGAAAAGGCAATCCCTGGCGTAATTAAAATTTGCGACAGTATAAAATTAGTTTTTGAAAAATTTACTGTAGAAAAGGCAATCCCTGGCGTAATTAAAATTTGCGACAGTAGAAAATTAGTTTTTGAAAAATTTACTATATAAAAGGCAATCCCTGGGATATTTAAAATTTGTGACAGTTGAAAATTAGTTTTTGGATAATTTACTATATAAAAGGCAATCCCTGGCGCAATTAAAATTTGCGACAGTAGAAAATTAGTTTTTGAAAAATTTACTATAGAAAAGGCAATCCCTGGCGCAATTAAAATTTGTGACAGTATAAAATTATTTTTTGAATAATTTACTATAGAAAAGGCAATCCCTGGCGCAATTAAAATTTGTGACAGTTGAAAATTATTTTTTGAATAATTTACTATAGAAAAGGCAATCCCTGGCGTAATTAAAATTTGCGACAGTATAAAATTATTTTTTGAATAATTTACTATAGAAAAGGCAATCCCTGGGATATTTAAAATTTGCGACAGTAGAAAATTATTTTTTGAATAATTTACTGTAGAAAAGGCAATCCCTGGCGTAGTTAAAATTTGCGACAGTATAAAATTAGTTTTTGAAAAATTTACTATATAAAAGGCAATCCCTGGCGCAATTAAAATTTGCGACAGTATTAAAATTATTTTTTGAATAATTTACTGTAGAAAAGGCAATCCCTGGCGCAATTAAAATTTGTGACAGTATAAAATTATTTTTTGAATAATTTACTGAGAAAAGGCAATCCCTGGCGCAATTAAAATTTGTGACAGTATAAAATTATTTTTTGAATAATTTACTATAGAAAAGGCAATCCCTGGCGCAATTAAAATTTGCGACAGTATAAAATTAGTTTTTGAAAAATTTACTATATAAAAGGCAATCCCTGGCGCAATTAAAATTTGCGACAGTAGAAAATTAGTTTTTGAATAATTTACTATAGAAAAGGCAATCCCTGGGATATTTAAAATTTGCGACAGTATAAAATTAGTTTTTGAAAAATTTACTATAGAAAAGGCAATCCCTGGCGCAATTAAAATTTGCGACAGTATAAAATTAGTTTTTGAATAATTTACTATAGAAAAGGCAATCCCTGGCGCAATTAAAATTTGTGACAGTATAAAATTAGTTTTTGAAAAATTTACTGTAGAAAAGGCAATCCCTGGGATATTTAAAATTTGCGACAGTAGAAAATTATTTTTTGAATAATTTACTGTAGAAAAGGCAATCCCTGGCGTAATTAAAATTTGCGACAGTATAAAATTATTTTCTGAATAATTTACTGTAGAAAAGGCAATCCCTGGCGCAATTAAAATTTGCGACAGTATAAAATTAGTTTTTGAATAATTTACTATAGAAAAGGCAATCCCTGGCGCACATAAAATTTGTGACAGTATAAAATTAGTTTTTGAAAAATTTACTGTAGAAAAGGCAATCCCTGGGATATTTAAAATTTGCGACAGTAGAAAATTATTTTTTGAATAATTTACTGTAGAAAAGGCAATCCCTGGCGTAATTAAAATTTGCGACAGTAGAAAATTATTTTTTGAATAATTTACTATAGAAAAGGCAATCCCTGGCGCACATAAAATTTGTGACAGTATAAAATTAGTTTTTGAAAAATTTACTGTAGAAAAGGCAATCCCTGGGATATTTAAAATTTGCCTTTTCTACAGTAAATTTTTCAAAAACTAATTTTATACTGTCACAAATTTTATGTGCGCCAGGGATTGCCTTTTCTATAGTAAATTATTCAAAAAATAATTTTATACTGTCGCAAATTTTAATTGCGCCAGGGATTGCCTTTTCTATAGTAAATTATTCAAAAACTAATTTTATACTGTCACAAATTTTAATTACGCCAGGGATTGCCTTTTCTATAGTAAATTATTCAAAAAATAATTTTATACTGTCGCAAATTTTATGTGCGCCAGGGATTGCCTTTTCTATAGTAAATTATTCAAAAACTAATTTTTTACTGTCGCAAATTTTATGTGCGCCAGGGATTGCCTTTTCTATAGTAAATTATTCAAAAAATAATTTTCAACTGTCACAAATTTTGTGACAGTATAAAATTAGTTTTTGAATAATTTACTATAGAAAAGGCAATCCCTGGCGCAATTAAAATTTGCGACAGTATAAAATTATTTTTTGAATAATTTACTATAGAAAAAAGACAATCCCTGGCGCACATAAAATTTGTGACAGTATAAAATTAGTTTTTGAAAAATTTACTGTAGAAAAGGCAATCCCTGGGATATTTAAAATTTGCGACAGTATAAAATTATTTTTTGAATAATTTACTGTAGAAAAGGCAATCCCTGGCGTAATTAAAATTTGCGACAGTATAAAATTAGTTTTTGAAAAATTTACTATATAAAAGGCAATCCCTGGGAATATTTAAAATTGCGACAGTAGAAAATTAGTTCTTTGAATAATTTACTATAGAAAAGTCAATCCCTGGCGCAATTAAAATTTGTGACAGTTGAAAATTAGTTTTTGAATAATTTACTATAGAAAAGGCAATCCCTGGCGCACATAAAATTTGCGACAGTATAAAATTATTTTTTGAATAATTTACTATAGAAAAGGCAATCCCTGGCGCACATAAAATTTGCGACAGTATAAAATTATTTTTTGAATAATTTACTATAGAAAAGGCAATCCCTGGCGCAATTAAAATTTGTGACAGTAGAAAATTATTTTTTGAATAATTTACTATAGAAAAGGCAATCCCTGGCGCACATAAAATTTGCGACAGTATATAAAATTATTTTTTTGAATAATTTACTATAGAAAAGGCAATCCCTGGCGCACATAAAATTTGCGACAGTATAAAATTAGTTTTGAATAATTTACTATAGAAAAGGCAATCCCTGGGATATTTAAAATTTGCGACAGTAGAAAATTAGTTTTTGAATAATTTACTATATAAAAGGCAATCCCTGGCGTAATTAAAATTTGTGGACAGTAGAAAATTATTTTTTGAATAATTTACTATAGAAAAGGCAATCCCTGGATATTTAAAATTTGCGACAGTATAAAATTAGTTTTTGAATAATTTACTATAGAAAAGGCAATCCCTGGCGGCAATTAAAATTTGCGACAGTATAAAATTAGTTTTTGAATAATTTACTATAGAAAAGGCAATCCCTGGGATATTTAAAATTTGCTGACAGTAGAAAATTAGTTTTTGAAAAATTTACTATAGAAAAAGGCAATCCCTGGCGCACATAAAATTTGTGACAGTATAAAATTAGTTTTGAAAAATTTACTATATAAAAGGCAATCCCTGGCGCAATTAAAATTTGCGACAGTATAAAATTATTTTTTGAATAATTTACTATAGAAAAGGCAATCCCTGGCGCACATAAAATTTGCGACAGTATAAAATTATTTTTTGAATAATTTACTATAGAAAAGGCAATCCCTGGCGCAATTAAAATTTTGTGACAGTAGGAAAATTATTTTTTGAATAATTTACTATAGAAAAGGCAATCCCTGGCGCACATAAAATTTGCGACAGTATAAAATTATTTTTTGAATAATTTACTATAGAAAAGGCAATCCCTGGCGCACATAAAATTTGCGACAGTATAAAATTATTTTTTGAATAATTTACTATAGAAAAGGCAATCCCTGGCGCAATTAAAATTTGTGACAGTAGAAAATTATTTTTTGAATAATTTACTATAGAAAAGTCAATCCCCTGGCGTAATTAAAATTTGCGACAGTAGAAAATTATTTTTTGAATAATTTACTATAGAAAAGGCAATCCCTGGCGCAATTAAAATTTGTGACAGTTGAAAATTATTTTTTGAATAATTTACTATAGAAAAGGCAATCCCTGGCGCACATAAAATTTGCGACAGTAGAAAAATTATTTTTGAATAATTTACTATAGAAAAGTCAATCCCTGGCGCAATTAAAATTTGTGACAGTTGAAAATTAGTTTTTGAATAATTTACTATAGAAAAGGCAATCCCTGGCGCACATAAAATTTGTGACAGTTGAAAATTATTTTTTGAATAATTTACTATAGAAAAGGCAATCCCTGGCGCACATAAAATTTGCGACAGTATAAAAATTATTTTTTGAATAATTTACTATAGAAAAGGCAATCCCTGGCGCAATTAAAATTTGTGACAGTAAAAAATTATTTTTTGAATAATTTACTGTAGAAAAGGCAATCCCTGGGATATTTAAAATTTGCGACAGTAGAAAATTATTTTTTGAATAATTTACTATAGAAAAGGCAATCCCTGGCGCAATTAAATTTTGCGACAGTAGAAAATTATTTTTGAATAATTTACTATAGAAAAGGCAATCCCTGGCGCAATTAAAATTTGTGACAGTATAAAATTAGTTTTTGAATAATTTACTATAGAAAAGGCAATCCCTGGGATATTTAAAATTTGCGACAGTATAAAATTATTTTTTGAATAATTTACTGTAGAAAAGGCAATCCCTGGGATATTTAAAATTTGCGACAGTATAAAATTAGTTTTTGAATAATTTACTATAGAAAAGGCAATCCTGGCGTAATTAAAATTTGTGACAGTATAAAATTATTTTTTGAATAATTTACTATAGAAAAGGCAATCCCTGGCGCACATAAAATTTGCGACAGTATAAAATTAGTTTTTGAATAATTTACTGTAGAAAAGGCAATCCCTGGAGTATTTAAAATTTGCGACAGTAGAAAATTATTTTTTGAATAATTTTACTATAGAAAAGGCAATCCCTGGGATATTTAAAATTTGCGACAGTAGAAAATTATTTTTTGAATAATTTACTATAGAAAAGGCAATCCCTGGCGCACATAAAATTTGTGACAGTATAAAATTAGTTTTTGAATAATTTACTATAGAAAAGGCAATCCTGGCGCAATTAAAATTTGCGACAGTATAAAATTAGTTTTTGAAAAATTTACTATAGAAAAGGCAATCCCTGGCGCAATTAAAATTTGTGACAGTTGAAAATTAGTTTTTGAATAATTTACTATATAAAAGGCAATCCCTGGCGCACATAAAATTTGTGACAGTAGAAAATTAGTTTTTGAAAAATTTACTATATAAAAGGCAATCCCTGGCGCAATTAAAATTTGCGACAGTAGAAAATTATTTTTTGAAAAATTTACTATATAAAAGGCAATCCCTGGCGCAATTAAAATTTGCGACAGTATAAAATTATTTTTTGAATAATTTACTATAGAAAAGGCAATCCCTGGCGCAATTAAAATTTGCGACAGTAGAAAATTAGTTTTTGAATAATTTACTATAGAAAAGGCAATCCCTGGGATATTTAAAATTTGTGACAGTAGAAAATTATTTTTTGAATAATATACTATAGAAAAGGCATCCCTGGCGCACATAAATTTGTGACAGTATAAAATTAGTTTTTGAATAATTTACTATAGAAAAGGCAATCCCTGGCGCAATTAAAATTTGTGACAGTTGAAAATTATTTTTTGAATAATTTACTATAGAAAAGGCAATCCCTGGCGCAATTAAAATTTGTGACAGTTGAAAATTAGTTTTTGAATAATTTACTATAGAAAAGGCAATCCCTGGCGCAATTAAAATTTGTGACAGTTTGAAAATTAGTTTTTGAATAATTTACTATATAAAAGGCAATCCCTGGCGCACATAAAATTTGTGACAGTAGAAAATTAGTTTTTGAAAAATTTACTATATAAAAGGCAATCCCTGGCGCAATTAAAATTTGCGACAGTAGAAAATTATTTTTTGAAAAATTTACTATATAAAAGGCAATCCCTGGCGCAATTAAAATTTGCGACAGTATAAAATTATTTTTTGAATAATTTACTATAGAAAAGGCAATCCCTGGCGCAATTAAAATTGCGACAGTAGAAATTAGTTTTTGAATAATTTACTATAGAAAAGGCAATCCCTGGGATATTTAAAATTTGTGACAGTATAAAATTAGTTTTTGAATAATTTACTATAGAAAAGGCAATCCCTGGGATATTTAAAATTTGCGACAGTAGAAAATTATTTTTTGAATAATTTACTATAGAAAAGGCAATCCCTGGGATATTTAAAATTTGCGACAGTAGAAAATTATTTTTTGAATAATTTACTATAGAAAAGGCAATCCCTGGCGCAATTAAATTTGCGACTAGTTGAAAATTAGTTTTTGAATAATTTACTATAGAAAAGGGCAATCCCTGGCGCAATTAAAATTTGTGACAGTTGAAAATTAGTTTTTGAAAAATTTACTATATAAAAGGCATCCCTGCGTAATTAAAATTTGCGACAGTAGAAAATTATTTTTTGAATAATTTACTATAGAAAAGGCAATCCCTGGCGCAATTAAAATTTGTGACAGTTGAAAATTATTTTTTTGAATAATTTACTGTAGAAAAGGCAATCCCTGGCGCAATTAAAATTTGTGACAGTAGAAAATTATTTTTTGAATAATTTACTATAGAAAAGGCAATCCCTGCGCAATTAAAATTTGTGACAGTTGAAAATTATTTTTTGAATAATTTACTATAGAAAAGGCAATCCCTGGCGCAATTAAAATTTGCGACACGTATAAAATTAGTTTTTGAAAAATTTACTATATAAAAGGCAATCCCTGGCGTAATTAAATTTGCGACAGTATAAAATTATTTTTTGAATAATTTACTATAGAAAAGTCAATCCCTGGCGCACATAAAATTTGTGACCAGTATAAAATTAGTTTTTGAATAATTTACTATAGAAAGGCAATCCCTGGCGCAATTAAAATTTGTGACAGTATAAAATTAGTTTTTGAATAATTTACTATAGAAAAGGCAATCCCTGGCGCAATTAAAATTTGTGACAGTTGAAAATTATTTTTTGAATAATTTACTATATAAAAGGCAATCCCTGGCGTAATTAAAATTTGCGACAGTATAAAATTAGTTTTTGAATAATTTACTATAGAAAAAGGCAATCCCTGGCGCAATTAAAATTTGTGACAGTTGAAAATTATTTTTTGAATAATTTACTATAGAAAAGGCAATCCCTGGCGCAATTAAAATTTGTGACAGTATAAAATTAGTTTTTGAAAAATTTACTATATAAAAAGGCAATCCCTGGGATATTTAAAATTTGCGACAGTATAAAATTAGTTTTGAATAATTTACTATAGAAAAGGCAATCCCTGGCGCACATAAAATTTGTGACAGTAGAAAATTAGTTTTTGAAAAATTTACTATATAAAAGGCAATCCCTGGCGCAATTAAAATTTGCGACAGTAGAAAATTATTTTTTGAAAAATTACTATATAAAAGGCAATCCCTGGCGGAATTAAATTTGCGACAGTATAAAATTATTTTTGAATAATTTACTATAGAAAAGGCAATCCCTGGCGCAATTAAAATTTGTGACAGTATAAAATTATTTTTTGAATAATTTACTATAGAAAAGTCAATCCCTGGCGCACATAAAATTTGTGACAGTATTAAAATTAGTTTTTGAATAATTTACTATAGAAAAGGCAATCCCTGGGATATTTAAAGTTTGCGACAGTATAAAATTATTTTTGAATAATTTACTATAGAAAAGGCAATCCCTGGCGCACATAAAATTTGCGACAGTATAAAAATTAGTTTTTGAAAAATTTACTATAGAAAAGGCAATCCCTGGGATATTTAAAATTTGCGACAGTATAAAATTAGTTTTTGAATAATTTACTATAGAAATGCAATCCCTGGCGCAATTAAAATTTGTGACAGTTGAAAATTATTTTTTGAATAATTTACTATAGAAAAGGCAATCCCTGGCGCAATTAAAATTTGTGACAGTTGAAAATTATTTTTTTGAATAATTTACTTATATAAAAGCAATCCCTGCGTAATTAAAATTTGCGACAGTATAAAATTAGTTTTTGAATAATTTACTGTAGAAAAGGCAATCCCTGGGATATTTAAAATTTGCGACAGTAGAAAATTATTTTTTGAATAATTTACTATAGAAAAGGCAATCCCTGGGATATTTAAAATTTGCGACAGTATAAAATTAGTTTTTGAAAAATTTACTATATAAAAGGCAATCCCTGGATATTTAAAATTTGCGACAGTATAAAATTAGTTTTGAATAATTTACTATAGAAAAGGCAATCCCTGGCGCACATAAAATTTGTGACAGTAGAAAATTAGTTTTTGAAAAATTTACTATATAAAAGGCAATCCCTGGCGCAATTAAAATTTGCGACAGTAGAACATTATTTTTTGAAAAATTTACTATATAAAAGGCAATCCCTGGCGCAATTAAAATTTGCGACAGTATAAATTATTTTTTGAATAATTTACTATAGAAAAGGCAATCCCTGGCGCAATTAAAATTTGTGACAGTATAAAATTATTTTTTGAATAATTTACTATAGAAAAGTCAATCCCTGGCGCACATAAAATTTGTGACAGTATAAAATTAGTTTTTGAATAATTTACTATAGAAAGGCAATCCCTGGGATATTTAAAATTTGCGACAGTATAAAATTATTTTTTGAATAATTTACTATAGAAAAGGCAATCCCTGGCGCACATAAAATTTGTGACAGTTGAAAATTATTTTTTTGAATAATTTACTATATAAAAGGCAATCCCTGGCGCAATTAAAATTTGTGACAGTTGAAAATTAGTTTTTGAATAATTTACTATAGAAAAGTCAATCCCTGGCGCACATAAAATTTGTGACAGTATAAAATTAGTTTTTGAATAATTTTACTATAGAAAAGGCAATCCCTGGCGCAATTAAAATTTGTGACAGTATAAAATTAGTTTTTGAATAATTTACTATAGAAAAGGCAATCCCTGGGATATTTAAAATTTGCGACAGTAGAAAATTATTTTTTGAATAATTTACTATATAAAAGGCAATCCCTGGCGCAATTAAAATTTGCGACAGTATAAAATTATTTTTTGAATAATTTACTATAGAAAAAGGCAATCCCTGGGATATTTAAAATTTGCGACAGTAGAAAATTTATTTTTTGAATAATTTACTATAGAAAAGGCAATCCCTGGCGCACATAAAATTTGCGACAGTTGAAAATTAGTTTTTGAATAATTTACTATAGAAAAGGCAATCCCTGGCGCAATTAAAATTTGTGACAGTATAAAAATTATTTTTTGAATAATTTACTATATAAAAGGGCAATCCCTGGCGCAATTAAAATTTGTGACAGTTGAAAATTAGTTTTTGAATAATTTACTATAGAAAAGTCAATCCCTGGCGCAATTAAAATTTGTGACAGTTGAAAATTAGTTTTTGAATAATTTACTATAGAAAAGGCAATCCCTGGCGCAATTAAAATTTGCGACAGTAGAAAATTAGTTTTTGAATAATTTACTATAGAAAAGTCAATCCCTGGCGCAATTAAAATTTGCGACAGTATAAAATTATTTTTTGAATAATTTACTATAGAAAAGGCAATCCCTGGCGCAATTAAAATTTGTGACAGTTGAAAATTATTTTTTGAATAATTTACTATAGAAAAGGCAATCCCTGGC
>CAWVNZ010001419.1:0-99000 GCA_963930735.1 Dioctria linearis
TGAATAATTTACTATAGAAAAGGCAATCCCTGGGATATTTAAAATTTGCGACAGTAAAAAATTATTTTTTGAATAATTTACTATAGAAAAGGCAATCCCTGGCGTAATTAAAATTTGCGACAGTAAAAAATTATTTTTTGAATAATTTACTATAGAAAAGGCAATCCCTGGCGTAATTAAAATTTGCGACAGTAGAAAATTTTTTTTTGAATAATTACTATAGAAAAGGCAATCCCTGGCGTAATTAAAATTTGCGACAGAAAAAAATTATTTTTTGAATAATTTACTATAGAAAAGGCAATCCCTGGCGCAATTAAAATTTGCGACAGTATAAAATTATTTTTTGAATAATTTACTATAGAAAAGGCAATCCCTGGCGTAATTAAAATTTGCGACAGTAGAAAATTATTTTTTGAATAATTTACTATAGAAAAGGCAATCCCTGGCGCACTTAAAATTTGCGACAGTAAAAAATTATTTTTTGAATAATTTACTATAGAAAAGGCAATCCCTGGCGCACTTAAAATTTGCGACAGTAAAAAATTATTTTTTGAATAATTTACTATAGAAAAGGCAATCCCTGGCGTAATTAAAATTTGCGACAGTTGAAAATTATTTTTTGAATAATTTACTTTAGAAAAGGCAATCCCTGGCGCAATTAAAATTTGCGACAGTAAAAAATTATTTTTTGAATAATTTACTATAGAAAAGGCAATCCCTGGCGTAATTAAAATTTGCGACAGTATAAAATTATTTTTTGAATAATTTACTATAGAAAAGGCAATCCCTGGCGTAATTAAAATTTGCGACAGTATAAAATTATTTTTTGAATAATTTACTATAGAAAAGGCAATCCCTGGCGCACTTAAAATTTGCGACAGTAAAAAATTATTTTTTGAATAATTTACTATAGAAAAGGCAATCCCTGGCGTAATTAAAATTTGCGACAGTATAAAATTATTTTTTGAATAATTTACTATAGAAAAGGCAATCCCTGGCGCTCTTAAAATTTGCGACAGTAAAAAATTATTTTTTGAATAATTTACTATAGAAAAGGCAATCCCTGGCGTAATTAAAATTTGCGACAGTAGAAAATTATTTTTTGAATAATTTACTATAGAAAAGGCAATCCCTGGCTCAATTAAAATTTGCGACAGTAAAAAATTATTTTTTGCAAAATTTACTACAGAAAAGGCAATCCCTGGCGCACTTAAAATTTGCGACAGTAAAAAATTATTTTGTGAGAAATTTACTATAGAAAAGGCAATCCCTGGCGCACTTAAAATTTGCGACAGTAGAAAATCATTTTTTGAAAAATTTACTATAGAAAAGGCAATCCCTGGCGTAATTAAAATTTGCGACAGTATAAAATTATTTTTTGAATAATTTACTATAGAAAAGGCAATCCCTGGCGCAATTAAAATTTGCGACAGTAGAAAATTATTTTTTGAATAATTTACTATAGAAAAGGCAATCCCTGGCGTAATTAAAATTTGCGACAGTAAAAAATTATTTTTTTAATAATTTACTATAAAAAAGGCAATCCCTGGCGCAATTAAAATTTGCGACAGTAAAAAATTATTTTTTGAATAATTTACTATAGAAAAGGCAATCCCTGGCGTAATTAAAATTTGCGACAGTTGAAAATTATTTTTTGAATAATTTACTATAGAAAAGGCAATCCCCGGCGCAATTAAAATTTGCGACAGTAAAAAATTATTTTTTGAATAATTTACTATAGAAAAGGCAATCCCTGGCGTAATTAAAATTTGCGACAGTATAAAATTATTTTTTGAAAAATTTACTATAGAAAAGGCAATCCCTGGCGTAATTAAAATTTGCGACAGTATAAAATTATTTTTTGAATAATATACTATAGAAAAGGCAATCCCTGGCGCAATTAAAATTTGCGACAGTAGAAAATTATTTTTTGAATAATTTACTATAGAAAAGGCAATCCCTGGCGTAATTAAAATTTGCGACAGTAAAAAATTATTTTTTGAATAATTTACTATAGAAAAGGCAATCCCTGGCGCAATTAAAATTTGCGACAGTAAAAAATTATTTTTTGAATAATTTACTATAGAAAAGGCAATCCCTGGCGTAATTAAAATTTGCGACAGTATAAAATTATTTTTTGAATAATTTACTATAGAAAAGGCAATCCCTGGCGTAATTAAAATTTGCGACAGTATAAAATTATTTTTTGAATAATTTACTATAGAAAAGGCAATCCCTGGCGCACTTAAAATTTGCGACAGTAAAAAATTATTTTTTGATTAATTTACTATAGAAAAGGCAATCCCTGGCGTAATTAAAATTTGCGACAGTAGAAAATTATTTTTTGAATAATTTACTATAGAAAAGGCAATCCCTGGCGTATTTAAAATTTGCGACAGTAAGAAATTAATTTGTGAGAAATTTACTATAGAAAAGGCAATCCCTGGCGTAATTAAAATTTTCGACAGTATAAAATTATTTTTTGAATAATTTACTATAGAAAAGGCAATCCCTGGCGCACTTAAAATTTGCGACAGTAAAAAATTATTTTTTGAATAATTTACTATAGAAAAGGCAATCCCTGGCGTAATTAAAATTTGCGACAGTAGAAAATAATTTTTTGAATAATTTACTATAGAAAATGCAATCCCTGGCGCACTTAAAATTTGCGACAGTAAAAAATTATTTTTTGAATAATTTACTATAGAAAAGGCAATTCCTGGCGTAATTAAAATTTGCGACAGTTGAAAATTATTTTTTGAATAATTTACTATAGAAAAGGCAATTCCTGGCGCAATTAAAATTTGCGACAGTAAAAAATTATTTTTTGAATAATTTACTATAGAAAAGGCAATCCCTGGCGTAATTAAAATTTGCGACAGTATAAAATTATTTTTTGAATAATTTACTATAGAAAAGGCAATCCCTGGCGTAATTAAAATTTGCGACAGTATAAAATTATTTTTTGAATAATTTACTATAGAAAAGGCAATCCCTGGCGTAATTAAAATTTGCGACAGTAAAAAATTATTTTTTGAATAATTTACTATAAAAAAGGCAATCCCTGGCGCAATTACAATTTGCGACAGTTGAAAATTATTTTTTGAATAATTTACTATAGAAAAGGCAATCCTTGGGGCACTTAAAATTTGCGACAGTTGAAAAATATTTTTTGAATAATTTACTATGGAAAAGGCAATCCCTGGGATATTTAAAATTTGCGACAGTAAAAAATTATTTTTTGAATAATTTACTATAGAAAAGGCAATCCCTGGCGTAATTAAAATTTGCGACAGTAAAAAATTATTTTTTGATTAATTTACTATAGAAAAGGCAATCCCTGGCGTAATTAAAATTTGCGACAGTAGAAAATTATTTTTTGAATAATTTACTACAGAAAAGGCAATCCCTGGCGTAATTAAAATTTGCGACAGTAAAAAATTATTTTTTGAATAATTTACTATAAAAAAGGCAATCCCTGGCGCACTTAAAATTTGCGACAGTAAAAAATTATTTTTTGAATAATTTACTATAGAAAAGGCAATCCCTGGCGTAATTAAAATTTGCGACAGTTGAAAATTATTTTTTGAATAATTTACTTTAGAAAAGGCAATCCCTGGCGCAATTAAAATTTGCGACAGTAAAAAATTATTTTTTGAATAATTTACTATAGAAAAGGCAATCCTGGCGTAATTAAAATTTGCGACAGTATAAAATTATTTTTTGAATAATTTACTATAGAAAAGGCAATCCCTGGCGTAATTAAAATTTGCGACAGTATAAAATTATTTTTTGAATAATTTACTATAGAAAAGGCAATCCCTGGCGCACTTAAAATTTGCGACAGTAAAAAATTATTTTTTGAATAATTTACTATAGAAAAGGCAATCCCTGGCGTAATTAAAATTTGGCGACAGTATAAAATTATTTTTTGAATAATTTACTATAGAAAAGGCAATCCCTGGCGCTCTTAAAATTTGCGACAGTAAAAATTATTTTTTGAATAATTTACTATAGAAAAGGCAATCCCTGCGTAATTAAAATTTGCGACAGTAGAAAATTATTTTTTGAATAATTTACTATAGAAAAGGCAATCCCTGGCTCAATTAAAAATTTGCGACAGTAAAAAATTATTTTTTGCAAAATTTACTACAGAAAAGGCAATCCCTGGCGCACTTAAAATTTGCGACAGTAAAAAATTATTTTGTGAGAAATTTACTATAGAAAAGGCAATCCTGGCGCACTTAAAATTTGCGACAGTAGAAAATCATTTTTTGAAAAATTTACTATAGAAAAGGCAATCCCTGGCGTAATTAAAAATTTGCGACAGTATAAAATTATTTTTTGAATAATTTACTATAGAAAAGGCAATCCCTGGCGCAATTAAAATTTGCGACAGTAGAAAATTATTTTTTGAATAATTTACTATAGAAAAGGCAATCCCTGCGTAATTAAAATTTGCGACAGTAAAAAATTATTTTTTTTAATAATTTACTATAAAAAAGGCAATCCCTGGCGCAATTAAAATTTGCGACAGTAAAAAATTATTTTTGAATAATTTACTATAGAAAAGGCAATCCCTGGCGTAATTAAAATTTGCGACAGTTGAAAATTATTTTTGAATAATTTACTATAGAAAAGGCAATCCCCGGCGCAATTAAAATTTGCGACAGTAAAAAATTATTTTTTGAATAATTTACTATAGAAAAGGCAATCCCTGGCGTAATTAAAATTTGCGACAGTATAAAATTATTTTTTGAAAAATTTACTATAGAAAAGGCAATCCCTGGCGTAATTAAAATTTGCGACAGTATAAAATTATTTTTTGAATAATTTACTATAGAAAAGGCAATCCCTGGCGCAATTAAATTTGCGACAGTAGAAAATTATTTTTTGAATAATTTACTATAGAAAAGGCAATCCCTGGCGTAATTAAAATTTGCGACAGTAAAAAATTATTTTTTGAATAATTTACTATAGAAAAGGCAATCCCTGGCGCAATTAAAATTTGCGACAGTAAAAAATTATTTTTTGAATAATTTACTATAGAAAAGGCAATCCCTGGCGTAATTAAAATTTGCGACAGTATAAAATTATTTTTGAATAATTTACTATAGAAAAGGCAATCCCTGGCGTAATTAAAATTTGCGACAGTATAAAATTATTTTTTGAATAATTTACTATAGAAAAGGCAATCCCTGGCGCACTTAAAATTTGCGACAGTAAAAAATTATTTTTTGATTAATTTACTATAGAAAAGGCAATCCCTGGCGTAATTAAAATTTGCGACAGTAGAAAATTATTTTTTGAATAATTTACTATAGAAAAGGCAATCCCTGGCGTATTTAAAATTTGCGACAGTAAGAAATTAATTTGTGAGAAATTTACTATAGAAAAGGCAATCCCTGGCGTATTTAAAATTTTCGACAGTATAAAATTATTTTTTGAATAATTTACTATAGAAAAGGCAATCCCTGGCGCACTTAAAATTTGCGACACAGTAAAAAATTATTTTTTGAATAATTTACTATAGAAAAGGCAATCCCTGGCGTAATTAAAATTTGCGACAGTAGAAAATAATTTTTTGAATAATTTACTATAGAAAATGCAATCCCTGGCGCACTTAAAATTTGCGACAGTAAAAAATTATTTTTTGAATAATTTACTATAGAAAAGGCAATTCCTGGCGTAATTAAAATTTGCGACAGTTGAAAATTATTTTTTGAATAATTTACTATAGAAAAGGCAATTCCTGGCGCAATTAAAATTTGCGACAGTAAAAAATTATTTTTTGAATAATTTACTATAGAAAAGGCAATCCCTGGCGTAATTAAAATTTGCGACAGTATAAAATTATTTTTTGAATAATTTACTATAGAAAAGGCAATCCCTGGCGTAATTAAAATTTGCGACAGTATAAAATTATTTTTGAATAATTTACTATAGAAAAGGCAATCCCTGGCGTAATTAAAATTTGCGACAGTAAAAAATTATTTTTTGAATAATTTACTATAAAAAAGGCAATCCCTGGCGCAATTACAATTTGCGACAGTTGAAAATTATTTTTTGAATAATTTACTATAGAAAAGGCAATCCTTGGGGCACTTAAAATTTGCGACAGTTGAAAAATATTTTTTGAATAATTTACTATGGAAAAGGCAATCCCTGGGATATTTAAAATTTGCGACAGTAAAAAATTATTTTTGAATAATTTACTATAGAAAAGGCAATCCCTGGCGTAATTAAAATTTGCGACAGTAAAAAATTATTTTTTGATTAATTTACTATAGAAAAGGCAATCCCTGGCGTAATTAAAAATTTGCGACAGTAGAAAATTATTTTTTGAATAATTTACTACAGAAAAGGCAATCCCTGGCGTAATTAAAATTTGCGACAGTAAAAAATTATTTTTTGAATAATTTACTATAAAAAAGGCAATCCCTGGCGCAATTACAATTTGCGACAGTAAAAAATTATTTTTTGAATAATTTACTATAGAAAAGGCAATCCCTGGCGTAATTAAAATTTGCGACAGTATAAAATTATTTTTTGAAAAATTTACTATAGAAAAGGCAATCCCTGGCGTAATTAAAATTTGCGACAGTATAAAATTATTTTTTGAATAATTTACTATAGAAAAGGCAATCCCTGGCGCAATTAAAATTTGCGACAGTAGAAAATTATTTTTTGAATAATTTACTATAGAAAAGGCAATCCCTGGCGTAATTAAAATTTGCGACAGTAAAAAATTATTTTTGAATAATTTACTATAGAAAAGGCAATCCCTGGCGCAATTAAAATTTGCGACAGTAAAAAATTATTTTTTGAATAATTTACTATAGAAAAGGCAATCCTGGCGTAATTAAAATTTGCGACAGTATAAAATTATTTTTTGAATAATTTACTATAGAAAAGGCAATCCCTGGCGTAATTAAAATTTGCGACAGTATAAAATTATTTTTTGAATAATTTACTATAGAAAAGGCAATCCCTGGCGCACTTAAAATTTGCGACAGTAAAAAATTATTTTTTGATTAATTTACTATAGAAAAGGCAATCCTGGCGTAATTAAAATTTGCGACAGTAGAAAATTATTTTTGAATAATTTACTATAGAAAAGGCAATCCCTGGCGTATTTAAAATTTGCGACAGTAAGAAATTAATTTGTGAGAAATTTACTATAGAAAAGGCAATCCCTGGCGTAATTAAAATTTTCGACAGTATAAAATTATTTTTTGAATAATTTACTATAGAAAAGGCAATCCCTGGCGCACTTAAAATTTGCGACAGTAAAAAATTATTTTTTTTGAATAATTTACTATAGAAAAGGCAATCCCTGGCGTAATTAAAATTTGCGACAGTAGAAAATAATTTTTTGAATAATTTACTATAGAAAAATGCAATCCCTGGCGCACTTAAAATTTGCGACAGTAAAAAATTATTTTTTGAATAATTTACTATAGAAAAGGCATTCCTGGCGTAATTAAAATTTGCGACAGTTGAAAATTATTTTTTGAATAATTTACTATAGAAAAGGCAATTCCTGGCGCAATTAAAATTTGCGACAGTAAAAAATTATTTTTTGAATAATTTACTATAGAAAAGGCAATCCCTGGCGTAATTAAAATTTGCGACAGTATAAAATTATTTTTGAATAATTTACTATAGAAAAGGCAATCCCTGGCGTAATTAAAATTTGCGACAGTATAAAATTATTTTTTGAATAATTTACTATAGAAAAGGCAATCCCTGGCGTAATTAAAATTTGCGACAGTAAAAAATTATTTTTTGAATAATTTACTATAAAAAAGGCAATCCCTGGCGCAATTACAATTTGCGACAGTTGAAAATTATTTTTTGAATAATTTACTATAGAAAAGGCAATCCTTGGGGCACTTAAAATTTGCGACAGTTGAAAAATATTTTTTGAATAATTTACTATGGAAAAGGCAATCCTGGGATATTTAAAATTTGCGACAGTAAAAAATTATTTT
The DNA here is from genome assembly GCA_963930735.1 of Dioctria linearis. NCBI lineage: Eukaryota > Metazoa > Arthropoda > Insecta > Diptera > Asilidae > Dioctria > Dioctria linearis. The sequence goes on from CAWVNZ010001419.1 coordinate 7,995, forward strand.
TTGAATAATTTACTATAGAAAAGGCAATCCCTGGCGTAATTAAAATTTGCGACAGTAAAAAATTATTTTTTGAATAATTTACTATAGAAAAGGCAATCCCTGGCGTAATTAAAATTTGCGACAGTAGAAAATTATTTTTTGAATAATTTACTACAGAAAAGGCAATCCCTGGCGCAATTAAAATTTGCGACAGTAAAAAATTATTTTTTGAATAATTTACTATAGAAAAGGCAATCCCTGGCGCATTTAAAATTTGCGACAGTATAAAATAATTTTTTTAATAATTTACTATAGAAAAGGCAATCCCTGGCGTAATTAAAATTTGCGACAGTAGAAAATTATTTTTTGAATAATTTACTATAGAAAAGGCAATCCCTGGTGCACTTAAAATTTGCGACAGTAAAAAATTATTTCTTGAATAATTTACTATAGAAAAGGCAATCCCTGGCGCACTTAAAATTTGCGACAGTAAAAAATTATTTTTTGAATAATTTAATATAGAAAAGGCAATCCCTGGCGTAATTAAAATTTGCGACAGTTGAAAATTATTTTTTGAATAATTTACTATAGAAAAGGCAATCCCTGGCGCACTTAAAATTTGCGACAGTAAAAAATTATTTTTTGAATAATTTACTATAGAAAAGGCAATCCCTGGCGTAATTAAAATTTGCGACAGTATAAAATTATTTTTTGAATAATTTACTATAGAAAAGGCAATCCCTGGCGCACTTAAAATTTGCGACAGTAAAAAATTATTTTTTGAATAATTTACTATAGAAAAGGCAATCCCTGGCGTAATTAAAATTTGCGACAGTAGAAAATTATTTTTTGAATAATTTACTATAGAAAAGGCAATCCCTGGCGCACTTAAAATTTGCGACAGTAAAAAATTATTTTTTGAATAATTTACTATAGAAAAGGCAATCCCTGGCGTAATTAAAATTTGCGACAGTTGAAAATTATTTTTTGAATAATTTACTATAGAAAAGGCAATTCCTGGCGCAATTAAAATTTGCGACAGTAAAAAATTATTTTTTGAATAATTTACTATAGAAAAGGCAATCCCTGGCGTAATTAAAATTTGCGACAGTATAAAATTATTTTTTGAATAATTTACTATAGAAAAGGCAATCCCTGGCGAAATTAAAATTTGCGACAGTTGAAAATTATTTTTTGAATAATTTACTATAGAAAAGGCAATCCCTGGCGCAATTAAAATTTGCGACAGTAAAAAATTATTTTTTGAATAATTTACTATAAAAAAGGCAATCCCTGGCGCAATTACAATTTTGCGACAGTTGAAAATTATTTTTTGAATAATTTACTATAGAAAAGGCAATCCCTGGCGCACTTAAATTGCGACAGTTGAAAAATATTTTTTAAATAATTTACTATAGAAAAAGCAATCCCTGGGATATTTAAAATTTGCGACAGTAAAAAATTATTTTTTGAATAATTTACTATAGAAAAGGCAATCCCTGGCGTAATTAAAATTTGCGACAGTAAAAAATTATTTTTTGTATAATTTACTATAGAAAAGGCAATCCCTGGCGTAATTAAAATTTGCGACAGTAGAAAATTATTTTTTGAATAATTTACTATAGAAAAGGCAATCCCTGGCGTGATTAAAATTTGCGACAGTAAAAAATTATTTTTTGAATAATTTACTATAGAAAAGGCAATCCCTGGCGCAATTAAAATTTGCGACAGTATAAAATTATTTTTTGAATAATTTACTATAGAAAAGGCAATCCCTGGGGTAATTAAAATTTGCGACAGTAGAAAATTATTTTTTGAATAATTTACTATAGAAAAGGCAATGCCTGGCGCACTTAAAATTTGCGACAGTAAAAAATTGTTTTTTGAATAATTTACAATTGAAAAGGCAATCCCTGGCGCACTTAAAATTTGCGACAGTAAAAAATTATTTTTTGAATAATTTACTATAGAAAAGGCAATCCCTGGCGTAATTAAAATTTGCGACAGTTGAAAATTATTTTTTGAATAATTTACTATAGAAAAGGCAATCCCTGGCGCAATTAAAATTTGCGACAGTAAAAAAATATTTTTTGAATAATTTACTATAGAAAAGGCAATCCCTGGCGTAATTAAAATTTGCGACAGTATAAAATTATTTTTTGAATAATTTACTATAGAAAAGGCAATCCCTGGCGTAATTAAAATTTGCGACAGTATAAATTATTTTTTGAATAATTTACTATAGAAAAGGCAATCCCTGGCGCACTTAAAATTTGCGACAGTAAAAATTATTTTTTGAATAATTTACTATAGAAAAGGCAATCCCTGGCGTAATTAAAATTTGCGACAGTATAAAATTATTTTTTGAATAATTTACTATAGAAAAGGCAATCCCTGGCGCACTTAAATTTGCGACAGTAAAAAATTATTTTTGAATAATTTACTATAGAAAAGGCAATCCCTGGTGTAATTAAAATTTGCGACAGTAGAAAATTATTTTTTGAATAATTTGCTATAGAAAAGGCAATCCCTGGCGCAATTAAAATTTGCGACAGTAAAAAATTATTTTTGCAAAATTTACTATAGAAAAGGCAATCCCTGGCGCACTTAAAATTTGCGACAGTAAAAAATTATTTTGTGAGAAATTTACTATAGAAAAGGCAATCCCTGGCGCACTTAAAATTTGCGACAGTAGAAAATTATTTTTTGAAAAATTTACTATAGAAAAGGCAATCCCTGGCGTAATTAAAATTTGCGACAGTATAAAATTATTTTTTGAAAAATTTACTATAGAAAAAGGCAATCCCTGGCGTAATTAAAATTTGCGACAGTAGAAAATTATTTTTTGAATAATTTACTATAGAAAGGCAATCCCTGGCGCAATTAAAATTTGCGACAGTAGAAAATTATTTTTTGAATAATTTACTATAGAAAAGGCAATCCTGGCGTAATTAAAATTTGCGACAGTAAAAAATTATTTTTTGAATAATTTACTATAGAAAAGGCAATCCCTGGCGGAATTAAAATTTGCGACAGTAAAAAATTATTTTTTGAATAATTTACTATAGAAAAGGCAATCCCTGGCGTAATTAAAATTTGCGACAGTATAAAATTATTTTTTGAATAATTTATTATAGAAAAGGCAATCCTTGGCGTAATTAAAATTTGCGACAGTATGAAATTATTTTTTGAATAATTTACTAGAGAAAAGGCAATCCCTGGCGCACTTAAAATTTGCGACAGTAAAAAATTATTTTTTGATTAATTTACTATAGAAAAGGCAATCCCTGGCGTAATTAAAATTTGCGACAGTAGAAAATTATTTTTTGAATAATTTACTATAGAAAAGGCAATCCCTGGCGTATTTAAAATTTGCGACAGTAAGAAATTAATTTGTGAGAAATTTACTATAGAAAAGGCAATCCCTGGCGTAATTAAAATTTGCGACAGTATAAAATTATTTTTTGAATAATTTATTATAGAAAAGGCAATCCTTGGCGTAATTAAAATTTGCGACAGTATAAAATTATTTTTTGAATAATTTACTATAGAAAAGGCAATCCCTGGCGCACTTAAAATTTGCGACAGTAAAAAATTATTTTTTGAATAATTTACTATAGGAAAGGCAATCCCTGGCGTAATTAAAATTTGCGACAGTAGAAAATTATTTTTTGAATAATTTACTATAGAAAAGGCAATGCCTGGCGCAATTAAAATTTGCGACAGTAAAAAATTATTTTTTGCAAAATTTACTATAGAAAAGGCAATCCCTGGCGCAATTAAAATTTGCGACAGTAAAAAATTATTTTTTGAATAATTTACTATATAAAAGGCAATCCCTGGCGTAATTAAAATTTGCGACAATATAAAATTATTTTTTGAATAATTTACTATAGAAAAGGCAATCCCTGGCGTAATTAAAATTTGCGACAGTATAAAATTATTTTTTGAATAATTTACTATAGAAAAGGCAATCCCTGGCGCACTTAAAATTTGCGACAGTAAAAAAATATTTTTTGAATAATTTACTATAGAAAAGGCAATCCCTGGCGTAATTAAAATTTGCGACAGTATAAAATTATTTTTTTAATAATTTACTATAGAAAAGGCAATCCCTGGCGCACTTAAAATTTGCGACAGTAAAAAATTATTTTTTGAATAATTTACAATAGAAAAGGCAATCCCTGGCGTAATTAAAATTTGCGACAGTAGAAAATTATTTTTTGAATAATTTACTATAGAAAATGCAATCCCTGGCGCAATTAAAATTTGCGACAGTAAAAAATTATTTTTTGCAAAATTTACTATAGAAAAGGCAATCCCTGGCGCACTTAAACTTTGCGACAGTAAAAAATTATTTTGTGAGAAATTTACTATAGAAAAGGCAATCCCTGGCGCACTTAAAATTTGCGACAGTAGAAAATTATTTTTTGAAAAATTTACTATAGAAAAGGCAATACCTGGCGTAATTAAAATTTGCGACAGTATAAAATTATTTTTTGAAAAATTTACTATAGAAAAGGCAATCCCTGGCCTAATTAAAATTTGCGACAGTAGAAAATTATTTTTTGAATAATTTACTATAGAAAAGGCAATCCCTGGCGCAATTAAAATTTGCGACAGTAGAAAATTATTTTTTGAATAATTTACTATAGAAAAGGCAATCCCTGGCGTAATTAAAATTTGCGACAGTAAAAAATTATTTTTTGAATAATTTACTATAGAAAAGGCAATCCCTGGCGCAATTAAAATTTGCGACAGTAAAAAATTATTTTTTGAATAATTTACTATAGAAAAGGCAATCCCTGGCCTAATTAAAATTTGCGACAGTATAAAATTATTTTTTGAATAATTTGCTATAGAAAAGGCAATCCCTGGCGTAATTAAAATTTGCGACAGTATAAAATTATTTTTTGAATAATTTACTATAGAAAAGGCAATCCCTGGCGCACTTAAAATTTGCGACAGTAAAAAATTATTTTTTGATTAATTTACTATAGAAAAGGCAATCCCTGGCGTAATTAAAATTTGCGACAGTAGAAAATTATTTTTTGAATAATTTACTATAGAAAAGGCAATCCCTGGCGTATTTAAAATTTGCGACAGTAAGAAATTAATTTGTGAGAAATTTACTATAGAAAAGGCAATCCCTGGCGTAATTAAAATTTGCGACAGTATAAAATTATTTTTTGAATAATTTACTATAGAAAAGGCAATCCCTGGCGCACTTAAAATTTGCGACAGTAAAAAATTATTTTTTGAATAATTTACTATAGAACAGGCAATCCCTGGCGTAATTAAAATTTGCGACAGTAGAAAATTATTTTTTGAATAATTTACTATAGAAAAGGCAATCCCTGGCGCAATTAAAATTTGCGACAGTAAAAAATTATTTTTTGCAAAATTTACTATAGAAGAGGCAATCCCTAGCGCACTTAAAATTTGCGACAGTAAAAAATTATTTTGTGAGAAATTTACTATAGAAAAGGCAATCCCTGGCGCACTTAAAATTTGCGACAGTTGAAAATTATTTTTTGAAAAATTTACTATAGAAAAGGCAATCCCTGGCGTAATTAAAATTTGCGACAGTATAAAATTATTTTTTGAATAATTTACTATAGAAATGGCAATCCCTGGCGTAATTAAAATTTTCGACAGTATAAAATTATTTTTTGAATAATTTACTATAGAAAAGGCAATCCCTGGTGTAATTAAAATTTGCGACAGTATAAAATTATTTTTTGAATAATTTACTATAGAAAAGGCAATCCCTGGCGCACTTAAAATTTGCGACAGTAAAAAATTATTTTTTGAATAATTTACTATAGAAAGGGCAATTCCTGGCGTAATTAAAATTCTCGACAGTGGAAAATTATTTTTTGAATAATTTACTATAGAAAAGGCAATCCCAGGCGCACTTAAAATTTGCGACAGTAAAAAATTATTTTTTGAATAATTTACTATAGAAAAGGCAATCCCTGGGATATTTAAAATTTGCCACAGTAGAAAATTATTTTTTGAATAATTTATTATAGAAAAGGCAATCCCTGGCGTATTTAAAATTTGCGACAGTAAAAAATTAATATTTTGAAAAATTTACTGTATAAACGGCAATCCCTGGCGCAATTAAAATTTGCGACAGTTAAAATTTATTTTTTGAATAATTTACTATAGAAAAGGCAATCCCTGGCGCACTTAAAATTTGCGACAGTATAAAATTATTTTTTGCAAAATTTACTATAGAAAAGGCAATCCCTGGCGTAATTAAAATTTGCGACAGTATAAAATTATTTTTTGAATAATTTACTATAGAAAAGGCAATCCCTGGCGTAATTAAAATTTGCGACAGTATAAAATTATTTTTTGAATAATTTACTATAGAAAAGGCAATCCCTGGCGTAATTAAAATTTGCGACAGTAGAAAATTATTTTTTGGATAATTTACTATAGAAAAGGCAATCCCTGGCGTAATTAAAATTTGCGACAGTAAAAAATTAGTTTTTGAAAAATTTACTGTAGAAAAGGCAATCCCTGGCGCAATTAAAACTTCCGATAGTAAAAAATTATTTTTTGAATAATTTACTATAGAAAAGGCAATCCCTGGCGCACTTAAAATTTGCGACAGTAAATAATGATTTTTTGAATAATTTACTATAGAAAAGGCAATCCCTGGCGTAATTAAAATTTGCGACAGTAGAAAATTATTTTTTGAATAATTTACTATAGAAAAGGCAATCCCTGGCGTAATTAAAATTTTCGACAGTTGAAAATTATTTTTTGAATAATTAACTATAGAAAAGGCAATCCCTGGCGCAATTAAAATTTGCGACAGTAAAAAATTATTTTTGAATAATTTACTATAGAAAAGGCAATCCCTGGCGTAATTAAAATTTGCGACAGTATAAAATTATTTTTTGAAAAATTTACTATAGAAAAGCCAATACCTGGCGTAATTAAAATTTGCGACAGTATAAAATTATTTTTTGAATATTTTACTATAGAAAGGCAATCCCTGGCGCAATTAAAATTTGCGACAGTAAAAAATTATTTTTTGAATAATTTACTATAGAAAAGGCAATCCCTGGCGTACTTAAAATTTGCGACAGTATAAAATTATTTTTTGAATAATTTACTATAGAAAAGGCAATCCCTGGCGTAATTAAAATTTGCGACAGTATAAAATTATTTTTTGAATAATTTACTATAGAAAAGGCAATCCCTGGCGCACTTAAAATTTGCGACAGTAAAAAAATTATTTTTTGAATAATTTACTATAGAAAAGGCAATCCCTGGCGTAATTAAAATTTGCGACAGTAGAAATTATTTTTTGAATAATTTACTATAGAAAAAGCAATCCCTGGGATATTTAAAATTTGCGACAGTAGAAAATTATTTTTTGAATAATTTACTACAGAAAAGGCAATCCCTGGCGCAATTAAAATTTGCCACAGTAAAAAATTATTTTTTGAATAATTTACTATAGAAAAGGCAATCCCTGGCGTAATTAAAATTTGCGACAGTATAAAATTATTTTTTGAATAATTTACTATAGAAAAGGCAATCCCTGGCGTAATTAAAATTTGCGACAGTAGAAAATTATTTTTTGAATAATTTACTATAGAAAAGGCAATCCCTGGCGCAATTAAAATTTGCGACAGTAAAAAATTATTTTTTGAATAATTTACTATAGAAAAGGCATTCCTGGCGTAATTAAAATTTGCGACAATATAAAATTATTTTTTGAATAATTTACTATAGAAAAGGCAATCCCTGGCGTAATTAAAATTTGCGACAGTATAAAATTATTTTTTGAATAATTTACTATAGAAAAGGCAATCCCTGGCGCACTTAAAATTTGCGACAGTAAAAAATTATTTTTTGAATAATTTACTATAGAAAAGGCAATCCCTGGCGTAATTAAAATTTGCGACAGTATAAAATTATTTTTTTAATAATTTACTATAGAAAAGGCAATCCCTGGCGCACTTAAAATTTGCGACAGTAAAAAATTATTTTTTGAATAATTTACAATAGAAAAGGTAATCCCTGGCGTAATTAAAATTTGCGACAGTAGAAAATTATTTTTTGAATAATTTACTATAGAAAAGGCAATCCCTGGCGCAATTAAACTTTGCGACAGTAAAAAATTATTTTGTGAGAAATTTACTATAGAAAAGGCAATCCCTGGCGCACTTAAACTTTGCGACAGTAAAAAATTATTTGTGAGAAATTTACTATAGAGAAGGCAATCCCTGGCGCACTTAAAATTTGCGACAGTAGAAAATTATTTTTTGAAAAATTTACTATAGAAAAGGCAATCCCTGGCGTAATTAAAATTTGCGAGAGTATAAAATTATTTTTTGAAAAATTTACTATAGAAAAGGCAATCCCTGGCGTAATTAAAATTTGCGACAGTAGAAAATTATTTTTTGAATAATTTACTATAGAAAAGGCAATCCCTGGCGCAATTAAAATTTGCGACAGTAGAAAATTATTTTTTGAATAATTTACTATAGAAAAGGCAATCCCTGGCGTAATTAAAATTTGCGACAGTAAAAAATTATTTTTTGAATAATTTACTATAGAAAAGGTAATCCCTGGCGCAATTAAAATTTGCGACAGTAAAAAATTATTTTTTGAATAATTTACTATAGAAAAGGCAATCCCTGGCCTAATTAAAATTTGCGACAGTATAAAATTATTTTTTGAATAATTTACTATAGAAAAGGCAATCCCTGGCGTAATTAAAATTTGCGACAGTATAAAATTATTTTTTGAATAATTTACTATAGAAAAGGCAATCCCTGGCGCACTTAAAATTTGCGACAGTAAAAAATTATTTTTTGATTAATTTACTATAGAAAAGGCAATCCCTGGCGTAATTAAAATTTGCGACAGTAGAAAATTATTTTTTGAATAATTTACTATAGAAAAGGCAATCCCTGGCGTATTTAAAATTTGCGACAGTAAGAAATTAATTTGTGAGAAATTTACTATAGAAAAGGCAATCCCTGGCGTAATTAAAATTTGCGACAATATAAAATTATTTTTTGAATAATTTACTATAGAAAAGGCAATCCCTGGCGCACTTAAAATTTGCGACAGTAAAAAATTATTTTTTGAATAATTTACTATAGAAAAGGCAATCCCTGGCGTAATTAAAATTTGCGACAGTAGAAAATTATTTTTTGAATAATTTACTATAGAAAAGGCAATCCCTGGCGCAATTAAAATTTGCGACAGTAAAAAATTATTTTTTGCAAAATTTACTATAGAAAAGGCAATCCCTAGCGCACTTAAAATTTGCGACAGTAAAAAATTATTTTGTGAGAAATTTACTATAGAAAAGGCAATCCCTGGCGCACTTAAAATTTGCGACAGTAGAAAATTATTTTTTGAAAAATTTACTATAGAAAAGGCAATCCCTGGCGTAATTAAAATTTGCGACAGTATAAAATTATTTTTTGAATAATTTACTATAGAAAAGGCAATCCCTGGCGTAATTAAAATTTGCGACAGTATAAAATTATTTTTTGAATAATTTACTATAGAAAAGGCAATCCCTGGTGTAATTAAAATTTGCGACAGTATAAAATTATTTTTTGAATAATTTACTATAGAAAAGGCAATCCCTGGCGCACTTAAAATTTGCGACAGTAAAAAATTATTTTTTGAATAATTTACTATAGAAAGGGCAATTCCTGGCGTAATTAAAATTTGCGACAGTAGAAAATTATTTTTTGAATAATTTACTATAGAAAAGGCAATCCCAGGCGCACTTAAAATTTGCGACAGTAAAAAATTATTTTTTGAATAATTAACTATAGAAAAGGCAATCCCTGGGATATTTAAAATTTGCCACAGTAGAAAATTATTTTTTGAATAATTTATTATAGAAAAGGCAATCCCTGGCGTATTTAAAATTTGCGACAGTAAAAAATTAATATTTTGAAAAATTTACTGTATAAACGGCAATCCCTGGCGCAATTAAAATTTGCGACAGTTAAAAATTATTTTTTGAATAATTTACTATAGAAAAGGCAATCCCTGGCGCATTTAAAATTTGCGACAGTATAAAATTATTTTTTGCAAAATTTACTATAGAAAAGGCAATCCCTGGCGTAATTAAAATTTGCGACAGTATAAAATTATTTTTTGAATAATTTACTATAGAAAAGGCAATCCCTGGCGTAATTAAAATTTGCGACAGTATAAAATTTTTTTTGAATAATTTACTATAGAAAAGGCAATCCCTGGCGTAATTAAAATTTGCGACAGTAGAAAATTATTTTTTGGATAATTTACTATAGAAAAGGCAATCCCTGGCGTAATTAAAATTTGCGACAGTAAAAAATTAGTTTTTGAAAAATTTACTGTAGAAAAGGCAATCCCAGGCGCAATTAAAACTTGCGATAGTAAAAAATTATTTTTTGAATAATTTTCTATAGAGAAGGCAATCCCTGGCGCACTTAAAATTTGCGAGAGTAAATAATTATTTTTTGAATAATTTACTATAGAAAAGGCAATCCCTGGCGTAATTAAAATTTGCGAAAGTAGAAAATTATTTTTTGAATAATTTACTATAGAAAAGGCAATCCCTGGCGCACTTAAAATTTGCGACAGTAAAAAAATATTTTTTGAATAATTTACTATAGAAAAGGCAATCCCTGGTATATTTAAAATTTGCGACAGTAGAAAATTATTTTTTGAATAATTTACTATAGAAAAGGCAATCCCTGGCGCAATTAAAATTTGCGACAGTAAAAAATTATTTTTTGAATAATTTACTATAGAAAAGGCAATCCCTGGCGTACTTAAAATTTGCGACAGTATAAAATTATTTTTTGAATAATTTACTATAGAAAAGGCAATCCCTGGCGTAATTAAAATTTGCGACAGTATAAAATTATTTTTTGAATAATTTACTATAGAAAAGGCAATCCCTGGCGCAATTAAAATTTGCGACAGTAAAAAATTATTTTTTGAATAATTTACTATAGAAAAGGCAATCCCTGGCGTAATTAAAATTTTCGACAGTTGAAAATTATTTTTTGAATAATTTACTATAGAAAAGGCAATCCCTGGCGCAATTAAAATTTGCGACAGTAAAAAATTATTTTTTGAATAATTTACTATAGAAAAGGCAATCCCTGGCGTAATTAAAATTTGCGACAGTATAAAATTATTTTTTGAAAAATTTACTATAGAAAAGCCAATACCTGGCGTAATTAAAATTTGCGACAGTATAAAATTATTTTTTGAATATTTTACTATAGAAAGGCAATCCCTGGCGCAATTAAAATTTGCGACAGTAGAAAATTATTTTTTGAATAATTTACTATAGAAAAGGCAATACCTGGCGTAATTAAAATTTGCGACAGTAAAAAATTATTTTTTGAATAATTTACTATAGAAAAGGCAATCCCTGGCGCAATTAAAATTTGCGACAGTAAAAAATTATTTTTTGAATAATTTACTATAGAAAAGGCAATCCCTGGCGTACTTAAAATTTGCGACAGTATAAAATTATTTTTTGAATAATTTACTATAGAAAAGGCAATCCCTGGCGTAATTAAAATTTGCGACAGTATAAAATTATTTTTTGAATAATTTACTATAGAAAAGGCAATCCCTGGCGCAATTAAAATTTGCGACAGTAAAAAATTATTTTTTGAATAATTTACTATAGAAAAGGCAATCCCTGGCGTAATTAAAATTTGCGACAGTTGAAAATTATTTTTTGAATAATTTACTATAGAAAAGGCAATCCCTGGCGCAATTAAAATTTGCGACAGTAGAAAATTATTTTTTGAATAATTTACTATAGAAAAGGCAATCTCTGGCGCAATTAAAATTTGCAACAGTAGAAAATTATTTTTTGCAAAATTTACTATAGAAAAGGCAATCCCTGGCGTAATTAAAATTTGCGACAGTAGAAAATTATTTTTTGAATAATTTACTATAGAAAAGGCAATCCCTGGCGCAATTAAAATTTGCGACAGTAGAAAATTATTTTTTGAATAATATACTATAGAAAAGGCAATCCCTGGCGTAATTAAAATTTGCGACAGTATAAAATTATTTTTTGAATAATTTACTATAGAAAAGGCAATCCCTGGCGCACTTAAAATTTGCGACAGTAAAAAATTATTTTTTGAATAATTTACTATAGAAAAGGCAATCCCTGGCGTAATTAAAATTTGCGACAGTAGAAAATTATTTTTTGAATAATTTACTATAGAAAAAGCAATCCCTGGGATATTTAAAATTTGCGACAGTAGAAAATTATTTTTTGAATAATTTACTACAGAAAAGGCAATCCCTGGCGCAATTAAAATTTGCGACAGTAAAAAATTATTTTTTGAATAATTTACTATAGAAAAGGCAATCCCTGGCGTAATTAAAATTTGCGACAGTATAAAATTATTTTTTGAATAATTTACTATAGAAAAGGCAATCCCTGGCGTAATTAAAATTTGCGACAGTAGAAAATTATTTTTTGAATAATTTACTATAGAAAAGGCAATCCCTGGCGTATTTAAAATTTCCGACAGTAAAAAATAAATTTCTGAAAAATATACCTGGCGAAATTGAAATTTGCGAGAGTAAAAAATTATTTTTTGAATAATTTACTATAGAATAGGCAATCCCTGGCGGACTTAAAATTTGCGACAGTAAAAAATCATTTTTTGAATAATTTACTATAGAAAAGGCAATCCCTGGCGTAATTAAAATTTGCGACAGTAAAAAATTAATATTTTGAAAAATTTACTGTAGAAAAGGCAATCCCTGGCGCAATTAAAATTTGCGACAGTAGAAAATTATTTTTTGAATAATTTACTATAGAAAAGGCAATCCCTGGCGCACTTAAAATTTGCGACAGTAAAAAAATTATTTTTTGAATAATTTACTATAGAAAAGGCAATCCCTGGCGCACTTAAAATTTGCGGACAGTAAAAAAATTATTTTTTGAATAATTTACTATAGAAAAGGCAATCCTGCGTATTTAAAATTTTGGGACAGTAGAAAATTATTTTTTGAATAATTTACTATAGAAAAGGCAATCCCTGGCGTGATTAAAATTTGCGACAGTATAAAATTATTTTTTGAATAATTTACTATAGAAAAGGCAATCCCTGGCGTAATTAAAATTTGCGACAGTATAAAATTATTTTTTGAATAATTTACTATAGAAAAGGCAATCCCTGGCGTAATTAAAATTTGCGACAGTAGAAAATTATTTTTTGAATAATTTACTATAGAAAAGGCAATCCCTGGCGTATTTAAAATTTGCGACAGTAAAAAATTAATTTGTGAAAAATTTACCTGGCAAATTTGAAATTTGCGAGAGTAAAAAATTATTTTTTTGAATAATTTACTATAGAAAAGGCAATCCCTGGCGTATTTAAAATTTGCGACAGTAAAAAATTATTTTTTAAATAATTTACTATAGAAAAGGCAATCCCTGGGATATTTAAAATTTGCGACAGTAGAAAATTATTTTTTGAATAATTTACTATAGAAAAGGCAATCCCTGGCGTAATTAAAATTTGCGACAGTAGAAAATTATTTTTTGAAAAGTTTACTAAAGAAAAGGCAATCCCTGGCGCACTTAAAATTTGCGACAGTAAAAAATTATTTTTTGAATAATTTACTGTAGAAAAGGCAATCCCTGGAGTATTTAAAATTTGCGACAGTAAAAAATTATTTTTTGAATAATTTACTATAGAAAAAGGCAATCCCTGGCGCACTTAAAATTTGCGACAGTAAAAAATTATTTTTTGAATAATTTACTATAGAAAAGGCAATCCCTGGCGGCAATTAAAATTTGCGACAGTTTGAAAATTATTTTTGAATAATTTACTATAGAAAAGGCAATCCATGGCGCACTTAAAATTTGCGACAGTAAAAAAATTATTTTTTGAATAATTTACTATAGAAAAGGCAATCCCTGGCGTATTTAAAATTTGCGACAGTATAAAATTATTTTTTGAATAATTTACTATAGAAAAGGCAATCCCTGGCGTAATTAAAAATTTGCGACAGTAGAAAATTATTTTTTGAATAATTTACTATAGAAAAGGCAATCCCTGGCGTATTTAAAATTTGCGACAGTAAAAAATTAATTTGTGAAAAATTTACCTGGCGAAATTGAAATTTGCGAGAGTAAAAAATTATTTTTTGAATAATTTACTATAGAAAAGGCAATCCCTGGCGTAATTAAAATTTGCTACAATAAAAAATTATTTTTTGCAAAATTTACTATAGAAAAGGCAATCCCTAGCGTAATTAAAATTTGCGACAGTAGAATTATTTTTTGAATAATTTACTATAGAAAAGGCAATCCCTGGCGCACTTAAAATTTGCGACAGTAAAAAATTATTTTTTGAATAATTTACTATAGAAAAGGCAATCCCTGGGATATTTAAAATTTGCGACAGTAGAAAATTATTTTTTGAATAATTTACTATAGAAAAGGCAATCCCTGGCGTATTTAAAATTTGCGACAGTAAAAAAATTAATATTTTGAAAAATTTACTGTAGAAAAGGCAATCCCTGGCGCAATTAAAATTTGCGAAAGTTAAAAATTATTTTTTGAATAATTTACTATAGAAAAGGCAATCCCTGGCGCACTTAAAATTTGCGACAGTAGAAAATTATTTTTTGAATAATTTACTATAGAAAAGGCAATCCCTGGCGTATTTAAAATTTGCGACAGTAAAAAATTAATTTGTGAAAAATTTACCTGGCGAAATTGAAATTTGCGAGAGTAAAAAATTATTTTTTGAATAATTTACTATAGAGAAAAGGCAATCCCTGGCGCACTTAAAATTTGCGACAGTAAAAAATTATTTTTTGAATAATTTACTATAGAAAGGGCAATTCCTGGCGTAATTAAAATTTGCGACAGTAGAAAATTATTTTTTGAATAATTTACTATAGAAAAGGCAATCCCAGGCGCACTTAAAATTTGCGACAGTAAAAAATTATTTTTTGAATAATTTACTATAGAAAAGGCAATCCCTGGGATATTTAAAATTTTGCCACAGTACAAAATTATTTTTTGAATAATTTATTATAGAAAAGGCAATGCCTGGGCGTATTTAAAATTTGCGACAGTAAAAAATTAATATTTTGAAAAATTACTGTATAAACGGCATTCCCTGGCGCAATTAAAATTTTGCGACAGTTAAAAATTATTTTTTGAATAATTTACTAAAGGAAAAGGGCAATCCCTGGCGCACTTAAAATTTGCGACAGTATAAAATTATTTTTGCAAAATTTACTATAGAAAAGGCAATCCCTGGCCGTAATTAAAATTTGCGACAGTATAAAATTATTTTTTGAATAATTTACTATAAGAAAAGGCAATCCCTGGCGTATTAAAATTTGCGACAGTATAAAATTATTTTTTGAATAATTTACTATAGAAAAGGCAATCCCCTGGCGTAATTAAAATTTGCGACAGTAGAAAATTATTTTTTGGATAATTTACTATAGAAAAGGGGCAATCCCTGGCGTAATTAAAATTTGCGACAGTAAAAAATTAGTTTTTGAAAAATTTACTGTAGAAAAGGCAATCCCTGGGCGCAATAAAACTTGCGATAGTAAAAAATTATTTTTTGAATAATTTACTATAGAAAAGGAAATCCCTGGCGCACTTAAAATTTGCGACAGTAAAAAATTTTTTTGAATAATTTACTATAGAAAAGGCAATCCCTGGCGTAATTAAAATTTGCGACAGTAGAAAATTATTTTTTGAATAATTTACTATAGAAAAGGCGATCCCTGGCGCACTTAAAATTTGCGACAGTAAAAAATTATTTTTTGAATAATTTACTATAGAAAAGGCAATCCCTGGTATATTTAAAATTTGCGACAGTAGAAAATTATTTTTTGAATAATTTACTATAGAAAAGGCAATCCCTGGCGCAATTAAAATTTGCGACAGTAAAAAATTATTTTTTGAATAATTTACTATAGAAAAGGCAATCCCTGGCGTACTTAAAATTTGCGACAGTATAAAATTATTTTTTGAATAATTTACTATAGAAAAGGCAATCCCTGGCGTAATTAAAATTTGCGACAGTATAAAATTATTTTTTGAATAATTTACTATAGAAAAGGCAATCCCTGGCGCAATTAAAATTTGCGACAGTAAAAAATTATTTTTTGAATAATTTACTATAGAAAAGGCAATCCCTGGCGTAATTAAAATTTGCGACAGTTGAAAATTATTTTTTGAATAATTTACTATAGAAAAGGCAATCCCTGGCGCAATTAAAATTTGCGACAGTAAAAAATTATTTTTTGAATAATTTACTATAGAAAAGGCAATCCCTGGCGTAATTAAAATTTGCGACAGTATAAAATTATTTTTTGCAAAATTTACTATAGAAAAGGCAATCCCTAGCGTAATTAAAGTTTGCGACAGTAGAAAATTATTTTTTGAATAATTTACTATAGAAAAGGCAATCCCTGGCGCACTTAAAATTTGCGACAGTAAAAAATTATTTTTTGAATAATTTACTATAGAAAAGGCAATCCCTGGGATATTTAAAATTTGCGACAGTAGAAAATTATTTTTTGAATAATTTACTATAGAAAAGGCAATCCCTGGCGTATTTAAAATTTGCGACAGTAAAAAATTAATATTTTGAAAAATTTACTGTAGAAAAGGCAATCCCTGGCGCAATTAAAATTTGCGACAGTTAAAAATTATTTTTTGAATAATTTACTATAGAAAAGGCAATCCCTTTCGCACTTAAAATTTGCGACAGTAGAAAATTATTTTTTGAATAATTTACTATAGAAAAGGCAATCCCTGGCGTATTTAAAATTTGCGACAGTAAAAAATTAATTTGTGAAAAATTTACCTGGCGAAATTGAAATTTTCGAGAGTAAAAAATAATTTTTTGAATAATTTACTATAGAAAAGGCAATCCCTGGCGCACTTAAAATTTGCGACAGTAAAAAATTATTTTTTGAATAATTTACTATAGAAAGGGCAATTCCTGGCGTAATTAAAATTTGCGACAGTAGAAAATTATTTTTTGAATAATTTACTATAGAAAAGGCAATCCCAGGCGCACTTAAAATTTGCGACAGTAAAAAATTATTTTTTGAATAATTTACTATAGAAAAGGCAATCCCTGGGATATTTAAAATTTGACACAGTAGAAAATTATTTTTTGAATAATTTATTATAGAAAAGGCAATCCCTGGCGTATTTAAAATTTGCGACAGTAAAAAATTAATATTTTGAAAAATTTACTGTATAAACGGCAATCCCTGGCGCAATTAAAATTTGCGACAGTTAAAAATTATTTTTTGAATAATTTACTAAAGAAAAGGCAATCCCTGGCGCACTTAAAATTTGCGACAGTATAAAATTATTTTTTGCAAAATTTACTATAGAAAAGGCAATCCCTGGCGTAATTAAAATTTGCGACAGTATAAAATTATTTTTTGAATAATTTACTATAGAAAAGGCAATCCCTGGCGTAATTAAAATTTGCGACAGTATAAAATTATTTTTTGAATAATTTACTATAGAAAAGGCAATCCCTGGCGTAATTAAAATTTGCGACAGTAGAAAATTATTTTTTGGATAATTTACTATAGAAAAGGCAATCCCTGGCGTAATTAAAATTTGCGACAGTAAAAAATTAGTTTTTGAAAAATTTACTGTAGAAAAGGCAATCCCTGGCGCAATTAAAACTTGCGATAGTAAAAAATTATTTTTTGAATAATTTACTATAGAAAAGGCAATCCCTGGCGCACTTAAAATTTGCGACAGTAAAAAATTATTTTTTGAATAATTTACTATAGAAAAGGCAATCCCTGGCGTAATTAACATTTGCGACAGTAGAAAATTATTTTTTGAATAATTTACTACAGAAAAGGCAATCCCTGGCGCACTTAAAATTTGCGACAGTAAAAAATTATTTTTTGAATAATTTACTATAGAAAAGGCAATCCCTGGTATATTTAAAATTTGCGACAGTAGAAAATTATTTTTTGAATAATTTACTATAGAAAAGGCAATCCCTGGCGCAATTAAAATTTGCGACAGTAAAAAATTATTTTTTGAATAATTTACTATAGAAAAGGCAATCCCTGGCGTACTTAAAATTTGCGACAGTATAAAATTATTTTTTGAATAATTTACTATAGAAAAGGCAATCCCTGGCGTAATTAAAATTTGCGACAGTATAAAATTATTTTTTGAATAATTTACTATAGAAAAGGCAATCCCTGGCGCAATTAAAATTTGCGACAGTAAAAAATTATTTTTTGAATAATTTACTATAGAAAAGGCAATCCCTGGCGTAATTAAAATTTGCGACAGTTGAAAATTATTTTTTGAATAATTTACTATAGAAAAGGCAATCCCTGGCGCAATTAAAATTTGCGACAGTAAAAAATTATTTTTTGAATAATTTACTATAGAAAAGGCAATCCCTGGCGTAATTAAAATTTGCGACAGTATAAAATTATTTTTTGAAAAATTTACTATAGAAAAGCCAATACCTGGCGTAATTAAAATTTGCGACAGTAGAAAATTATTTTTTGAATAATTTACTATAGAAAAGGCAATCCCTGGCGTAATTAAAATTTGCGACAGTATAAAATTATTTTTTGAATAATTTACTATAGAAAAGGCAATCCCTGGCGCAATTAAAATTTGCGACAGTAAAAAATTATTTTTTTGAATAATTTACTATAGAAAAGGCAATCCCTGGCGTAATTAAAATTTGCGACAGTTGAAAATTATTTTTTGAATAATTTACTATAGAAAAGGCAATCCCTGGCGCAACTAAAATTTGCGACAGTAAAAAATTATTTTTTGAATAATTTACTATAGAAAAGGCAATCCCTGGCGTAATTAAAATTTGCGACAGTATAAAATTATTTTTTGAAAAATTTACTATAGTAAAGCCAATACCTGGCGTAATTAAAATTTGCGACAGTATAAAATTATTTTTTGAATATTTTACTATATAAAGGCAATCCCTGGCGCAATTAAAATTTGCGACAGTAGAAAATTATTTTTTGAATAATTTACTATAGAAAAGGCAATACCTGGCGTAATTAAAATTTGCGACAGTAAAAAATTATTTTTTGAATAATTTACTATAGAAAAGGCAATCCCTGGCGCAATTAAAACTTGCGATAGTAAAAAATTATTTTTTGAATAATTTACTATAGAAAAGGCAATCCCTGGCGCACTTAAAATTTGCGACAGTAAAAAATTATTTTTTGAATAATTTACTATAGAAAAGGCAATCCCTGGCGTAATTAAAATTTGCGACAGTAGAAAATTATTTTTTGAATAATTTACTATAGAAAAGGCAATCCCTGGCGCACTTAAAATTTGCGACAGTAAAAAATTATTTTTTGAATAATTTACTATAGAAAAGGCAATCCCTGGTATATTTAAAATTTGCGACAGTAGAAAATTATTTTTTGAATAATTTACTATAGAAAAGGCAATCCCTGGCGCAATTAAAATTTGCGACAGTAAAAAATTATTTTTTGAATAATTTACTATAGAAAAGGCAATCCCTGGCGTACTTAAAATTTGCAACAGTATAAAATTATTTTTTGAATAATTTACTATAGAAAAGGCAATCCCTGGCGTAATTAAAATTTGCGACAGTTGAAAATTATTTTTTGAATAATTTACTATAGAAAAGGCAATCCCTGGCGCAATTAAAATTTGCGACAGTAAAAAATTATTTTTTGAATAATTTACTATAGAAAAGGCAATCCCTGGCGTAATTAAAATTTGCGACAGTATAAAATTATTTTTTGAAAAATTTACTATAGAAAAGCCAATACCTGGCGTAATTAAAATTTGCGACAGTAGAAAATTATTTTTTGAATAATTTACTATAGAAAAGGCAATCCCTGGCGTAATTAAAATATGCGACAGTATAAAATTATTTTTTGAATAATTTACTATAGAAAAGGCAATCCCTGGCGCAATTAAAATTTGCGACAGTAAAAAATTATTTTTTGAATAATTTACTATAGAAAAGGCAATCCCTGGCGTAATTAAAATTTGCGACAGTTGAAAATTATTTTTTGAATAATTTACTATAGAAAAGGCAATCCCTGGCGCAATTAAAATTTGCGACAGTAAAAAATTATTTTTTGAATAATTTAATATAGAAAAGGCAATCCCTGGCGTAATTAAAATTTGCGACAGTATAAAATTATTTTTTGAAAAATTTACTATAGAAAAGCCAATACCTGGCGTAATTAAAATTTGCGACAGTATAAAATTATTTTTTGAATATTTTACTATACAAAGGCAATCCCTGGCGCAATTAAAATTTGCGACAGTAGAAAATTATTTTTTGAATAATTTACTATAGAAAAGGCAATCCCTGGCGTATTTAAAATTTGCGACAGTAAGAAATTAATTTGTGAGAAATTTACTATAGAAAAGGCAATCCCTGGGATATTTAAAATTTGCGACAGTAAAAAATTATTTTTTGAATAATTTACTATAGAAAAGGCAATCCCTGGCGTATTTAAAATTTGCGGCAGTAAAAAATTAATTTGTGAAAAATTTACCTGGCGAAATTGAAATTTGCGAGAGTAAAAAATTATTTTTTGAATAATTTACTATAGAAAAGGCAATACCTGGCGTAATTAAAATTTGCGACAGTTGAAAATTATTTTTTGAATAATTTACTATAGAAAAGGCAATCCCTGGCGCACTTAAAATTTGCGACAGTAGAAAATTATTTTTTGAATAATTTACTATAGAAAAGGCAATCCCTGGCGCAATTAAAATTTGCGACAGTAAAAAATTATTTTTTGAATAATTTACTATAGAAAAGGCAATCCCTGGCGTAATTAAAATTTGCGACAGTATAAAATTATTTTTTGAGTAATTTACTATAGAAAAGGCAATCCCTGGCGTAATTAAAATTTGCGAGAGTATAAAATTATTTTTTGAATAATTTACTATAGAAAAGGCAATCCCTGGCGCACTTAAAATTTGCGACAGTAAAAAATTATTTTTTGAATAATTTACTATAGAAAGGGCAATCCCTGGCGTAATTAAAATTTGCGACAGTAGAAAATTATTTTTTGAATAATTTACTATAGAAAAGGCAATCCCTGGCGCACTTAAAATTTGCGACAGTAAAAAATTATTTTTTGAATAATTTACTATAGAAAAGGCAATCCCTGGGATATTTAAAATTTGCGACAGTAGAAAATTATTTTTTGAATAATTTACTATAGAAAAGGCAATCCCTGGCGTAATTAAAATTTGCGACAGTAAAAAATTAATATTTTGAAAAATTTACTGTAGAAAAGGCAATCCCTGGCGCAATTAAAATTTGCGACAGTTAAAAATTATTTTTTGAATAATTTACTATAGAAAAGGCAATCCCTGGCGCACTTAAAATTTGCGACAGTATAAAATTATTTTTTGCAAAATTTACTATAGAAAAGGCAATCCCTGGCGTAATTAAAATTTGCGACATTATAAAATTAATTTTTGAATAATTTACTATAGAAAAGGCAATCCCTGGCGTAATTAAAATTTGCGACAGTTGAAAATTATTTTTTGAATAATTTACTATAGAAAAGGCAATCCCTGGCGTAATTAAAATTTGCGACAGTAGAAAATTATTTTTTGAATAATTTACTATAGAAAAGGCAATCCATGGCGTAATTAAAATTTGCGACAGTAAAAAATTAGTTTTTGAAAAATTTACTGTAGAAAAGGCAATCCCTGGCGCAATTAAAACTTGCGATAGTAAAAAATTATTTTTTGAATAATTTACTATAGAAAAGGCAATCCCTGGCGCACTTAAAATTTGCGACAGTAAAAAATTATTTTTTGAATAATTTACTATAGAAAAGGCAATCCCTGGCGTAATTAAAATTTGCGACAGTAGAAAATTATTTTTTGAATAATTTACTATAGAAAAGGCAATCCCTGGCGCACTTAAAATTTGCGACAGTAAAAAATTATTTTCTGAATAATTTACTATAAAAAAAGCAATCCCTGGGATATTTAAAATTTGCGACAGTAAAAAATTAGTTTTTGAAAAATTTACTGTAGAAAAGGCAATCCCTGGCGTAATTAAAATTTGCGACAGTAGAAAATTATTTTTTGAATAATTTACTATAGAAAAGGCAATCCCTGGCGCACTTAAAATTTGCGACAGTAAAAAATTATTTTTTGAATAATTTACTATAGAAAAGGCAATCCCTGGTATATTTAAAATTTGCGACAGTAGAAAATTATTTTTTGAATAATTTACTATAGAAAAGGCAATCCCTGGCGCAATTAAAATTTGCGACAGTAAAAAATTATTTTTTGAATAATTTACTATAGAAAAAGGCAATCCCTGGCGTACTTAAAATTTGCAACAGTATAAAATTATTTTTTGAATAATTTACTATAGAAAAGGCAATCCCTGGCGTAATTAAAATTTGCGACAGTTGAAAATTATTTTTTGAATAATTTACTATAGAAAAGGCAATCCCTGGCGCAATTAAAATTTGCGACAGTAAAAAATTATTTTTTGAATAATTTACTATAGAAAAGGCAATCCCTGGCGTAATTAAAATTTGCGACAGTATAAAATTATTTTTTGAAAAATTTACTATAGAAAAGCCAATACCTGGCGTAATTAAAATTTGCGACAGTAGAAAATTATTTTTTGAATAATTTACTATAGAAAAGGCAATCCCTGGCGTAATTAAAATTTGCGACAGTATAAAATTATTTTTTGAATAATTTACTATAGAAAAGGCAATCCCTGGCGCAATTAAAATTTGCGACAGTAAAAAATTATTTTTTGAATAATTTACTATAGAAAAGGCAATCCCTGGCGTAATTAAAATTTGCGACAGTTGAAAATTATTTTTTGAATAATTTACTATAGAAAAGGCAATCCCTGGCGCAATTAAAATTTGCGACAGTAAAAAATTATTTTTTGAATAATTTAATATAGAAAAGGCAATCCCTGGCGTAATTAAAATTTGCGACAGTATAAAATTATTTTTTGAAAAATTTACTATAGAAAAGCCAATACCTGGCGTAATTAAAATTTGCGACAGTATAAAATTATTTTTTGAATATTTTACTATACAAAGGCAATCCCTGGCGCAATTAAAATTTGCGACAGTAGAAAATTATTTTTTGAATAATTTACTATAGAAAAGGCAATCCCTGGCGTATTTAAAATTTGCGACAGTAAGAAATTAATTTGTGAGAAATTTACTATAGAAAAGGCAATCCCTGGGATATTTAAAATTTGCGACAGTAAAAAATTATTTTTTGAATAATTTACTATAGAAAAGGCAATCCCTGGCGTATTTAAAATTTGCGGCAGTAAAAAATTAATTTGTGAAAAATTTACCTGGCGAAATTGAAATTTGCGAGAGTAAAAAATTATTTTTTGAATAATTTACTATAGAAAAGGCAATACCTGGCGTAATTAAAATTTGCGACAGTTGAAAATTATTTTTTGAATAATTTACTATAGAAAAGGCAATCCCTGGCGCACTTAAAATTTGCGACAGTAGAAAATTATTTTTTGAATAATTTACTATAGAAAAGGCAATCCCTGGCGCAATTAAAATTTGCGACAGTAAAAAATTATTTTTTGAATAATTTACTATAGAAAAGGCAATCCCTGGCGTAATTAAAATTTGCGACAGTATAAAATTATTTTTTGAGTAATTTACTATAGAAAAGGCAATCCCTGGCGTAATTAAAATTTGCGAGAGTATAAAATTATTTTTTGAATAATTTACTATAGAAAAGGCAATCCCTGGCGCACTTAAAATTTGCGACAGTAAAAAATTATTTTTTGAATAATTTACTATAGAAAGGGCAATCCCTGGCGTAATTAAAATTTGCGACAGTAGAAAATTATTTTTTGAATAATTTACTATAGAAAAGGCAATCCCTGGCGCACTTAAAATTTGCGACAGTAAAAAATTATTTTTTGAATAATTTACTATAGAAAAGGCAATCCCTGGGATATTTAAAATTTGCGACAGTAGAAAATTATTTTTTGAATAATTTACTATAGAAAAGGCAATCCCTGGCGTAATTAAAATTTGCGACAGTAAAAAATTAATATTTTGAAAAATTTACTGTAGAAAAGGCAATCCCTGGCGCAATTAAAATTTGCGACAGTTAAAAATTATTTTTTGAATAATTTACTATAGAAAAGGCAATCCCTGGCGCACTTAAAATTTGCGACAGTATAAAATTATTTTTTGCAAAATTTACTATAGAAAAGGCAATCCCTGGCGTAATTAAAATTTGCGACATTATAAAATTAATTTTTGAATAATTTACTATAGAAAAAGGCAATCCCTGGCGTAATTAAAATTTGCGACAGTTGAAAATTATTTTTTGAATAATTTACTATAGAAAAGGCAATCCCTGGCGTAATTAAAATTTGCGACAGTAGAAAATTATTTTTTGAATAATTTACTATAGAAAAGGCAATCCATGGCGTAATTAAAATTTGCGACAGTAAAAAATTAGTTTTTGAAAAATTTACTGTAGAAAAGGCAATCCCTGGCGCAATTAAAACTTGCGATAGTAAAAAATTATTTTTTGAATAATTTACTATAGAAAAGGCAATCCCTGGCGCACTTAAAATTTGCGACAGTAAAAAATTATTTTTTGAATAATTTACTATAGAAAAGGCAATCCCTGGCGTAATTAAAATTTGCGACAGTAGAAAATTATTTTTTGAATAATTTACTATAGAAAAGGCAATCCCTGGCGCACTTAAAATTTGCGACAGTAAAAAATTATTTTCTGAATAATTTACTATAAAAAAAGCAATCCCTGGGATATTTAAAATTTGCGACAGTAAAAAATTAGTTTTTGAAAAATTTACTGTAGAATAGGCAATCCCTGGCGCAATTAAAACTTGCGATAGTAAAAAATTATTTTTTGAATAATTTACTATAGAAAAGGCAATCCCTGGCGCACTTAAAATTTGCGACAGTAAAAAATTATTTTTTGAATAATTTACTATAGAAAAGGCAATCCCTGGCGTAATTAAAATTTGCGACAGTAGAAAATTATTTTTTGAATAATTTACTATAGAAAAGGCAATCCCTGGCGCACTTAAAATTTGCGACAGTAAAAAATTATTTTCTGAATAATTTACTATAGAAAAAGCAATCCCTGGGATATTTAAAATTTGCGACAGTAGAAAATTATTTTTTGAATAATTTACTATAGAAAATGCAATCCCTGGCGCAATTAAAATTTGCGACAGTAAAAAATAATTTTTTGAATAATTTACTATAAAAAAGGCAATCCCTGTCGCACTTAAAATTTGCGACAGTATAAAATTATTTTTTGAATAATTTACTTTAGAAAAGGCAATCCCTGGCGTAATTAAAATTTGCGACAGTATAAAATTATTTTTTGAATAATTTACTATAGAAAAGGCAATCTCTGGCGTAATTAAAATTTGCGACAGTAGAAAATTATTTTTTGAATAATTTACTATAGAAAAGGCAATCCCTGGCGTATTTAAAATTTCCGACAGTAAAAAATAAATTTGTGAAAAATATACCTGGCGAAATTGAAATTTGCGAGAGTAAAAAATTATTTTTTGAATAATTTACTATAGAATAGGCAATCCCTGGCGGACTTAAAATTTGCGACAGTAAAAAATCATTTTTTGAATAATTTACTATAGAAAAGGCAATCCCTGGCGTAATTAAAATTTGCGACAGTAAAAAATTAATATTTTGAAAAATTTACTGTAGAAAAGGCAATCCCTGGCGCAATTATAATTTGCGACAGTAGAAAATTATTTTTTGAATAATTTACTATAGAAAAGGCAATCCCTGGCGCACTTAAAATTTGCGACAGTAAAAAATTATTTTTTGAATAATTTACTATAGAAAAGGCAATCCCTGGCGCACTTAAAATTTGCGACAGTAAAAAATTATTTTTTGAATAATTTACTATAGAAAAGGCAATCCCTGGCGTATTTAAAATTTGCGACAGTAGAAAATTATTTTTTGAATAATTTACTATAGAAAAGGCAATCCCTGGCGTGATTAAAATTTGCGACAGTATAAAATTATTTTTTGAATAATTTACTATAGAAAAGGCAATCCCTGGCGTAATTAAAATTTGCGACAGTATAAAATTATTTTTTGAATAATTTACTATAGAAAAGGCAATCCCTGGCGTAATTAAAATTTGCGACAGTAGAAAATTATTTTTTGAATAATTTACTATAGAAAAGGTAATCCCTGGCGTATTTAAAATTTGCGACAGTAAAAAATTAATTTGTGAAAAATTTACCTGGCAAAATTGAAATTTGCGAGAGTAAAAAATTATTTTTTGAATAATTTACTATAGAAAAGGCAATCCCTGGCGTATTTAAAATTTGCGACAGTAAAAAATTATTTTTTGAATAATTTACTATAGAAAAGGCAATCCCTGGGATATTTAAAATTTGCGACAGTAGAAAATTATTTTTTGAATAATTTACTATAGAAAAGGCAATCCCTGGCGTAATTAAAATTTGCGACAGTAGAAAATTATTTTTTGAAAAGTTTACTAAAGAAAAGGCAATCCCTGGCGCACTTAAAATTTGCGACAGTAAAAAATTATTTTTTGAATAATTTACTGTAGAAAAGGCAATCCCTGGCGTATTTAAAATTTGCGACAGTAAAAAATTATTTTTTGAATAATTTACTATAGAAAAGGCAATCCCTGGCGCACTTAAAATTTGCGACAGTAAAAAATTATTTTTTGAATAATTTACTATAGAAAAGGCAATCCCTGGCGCAATTAAAAGTTGCGACAGTTGAAAATTATTTTTTGAATAATTTACTATAGAAAAGGCAATCCATGGCGCACTTAAAATTTGCGACAGTAAAAAATTATTTTTTGAATAATTTACTATAGAAAAGGCAATCCCTGGCGTATTTAAAATTTGCGACAGTATAAAATTATTTTTTGAATAATTTACTATAGAAAAGGCAATCCCTGGCGTAATTAAAATTTGCGACAGTAGAAAATTATTTTTTGAATAATTTACTATAGAAAAGGCAATCCCTGGCGTATTTAAAATTTGCGACAGTAAAAAATTAATTTGTGAAAAATTTACCTGGCGAAATTGAAATTTGCGAGAGTAAAAAATTATTTTTTGAATAATTTACTATAGAAAAGGCAATCCCTGGCGTAATTAAAATTTGCGACAGTAAAAAATTATTTTTTGAATAATTTACTATAGAAAAGGCAATCCCTGGCGCACTTAAAATTTGCGACAGTAAAAAATTATTTTTTGAATAATTTACTATAGAAAAGGCAATCCCTGGGATATTTAAAATTTGCGACAGTAGAAAATTATTTTTTGAATAATTTACTATAGAAAAGGCAATCCCTGGCGTATTTAAAATTTGCGACAGTAAAAAATTAATATTTTGAAAAATTTACTGTAGAAAAGGCAATCCCTGGCGCAATTAAAATTTGCGACAGTTAAAAATTATTTTTTGAATAATTTACTATAGAAAAGGCAATCCCTGGCGCACTTAAAATTTGCGACAGTATAAAATTATTTTTTGCAAAATTTACTATAGAAAAGGCAATCCCTGGCGTAATTAAAATTTGCGACAGTAGAAAATTATTTTTTGAATAATTTACTATAGAAAAGGCAATCCCTGGCGCAATTAAAATTTGCGACAGTAAAAAATTATTTTTTGAATAATTTACTATAGAAAAGGCAATCCCTGGCGTAATTAAAATTTGCGACAGTATAAAATTATTTTTTGAGTAATTTACTATAGAAAAGGCAATCCCTGGCGTAATTAAAATTTGCGAGAGTATAAAATTATTTTTTGAATAATTTACTATACAAAAGGCAATCCCTGGCGCACTTAAAATTTGCGACAGTAAAAAATTATTTTTTGAATAATTTACTATAGAAAGGGCAATCCCTGGCGTAATTAAAATTTGCGACAGTAGAAAATTATTTTTTGAATAATTTACTATAGAAAAGGCAATCCCTGGCGCACTTAAAATTTACGACAGTAAAAAATTATTTTTTGAATAATTTACTATAGAAAAGGCAATCCCTGGGATATTTAAAATTTGCGACAGTAGAAAATTATTTTTTGAATAATTTACTATAGAAAAGGCAATCCCTGGCGTATTTAAAATTTGCGACAGTAAAAAATTAATATTTTGAAAAATTTACTGTAGAAAAAGCAATCCCTGGCGCAATTAAAATTTGCGACAGTTAAAAATTATTTTTTGAATAATTTACTATAGAAAAGGCAATCCCTGGCGCACTTAAAATTTGCGACAGTATAAAATTATTTTTTGCAAAATTTACTATAGAAAAGGCAATCCCTGGCGTAATTAAAATTTGCGACAGTATAAAATTATTTTTTGAATAATTTACTATAGAAAAGGCAATCCCTGGCGTAATTAAAATTTGCGACAGTATAAAATTAGTTTTTGAATAATTTACTATAGAAAAGGCAATCCCTGGCGTAATTAAAATTTGCGACAGTAGAAAATTATTTTTTGAATAATTTACTATAGAAAAGGCAATCCCTGGCGTAATTAAAATTTGCGATAGTAAAAAATTATTTTTTGAATAATTTACTATAGAAAAGGCAATCCCTGGCGCACTTAAAATTTGCGACAGTAAAAAATTATTTTTTGAATAATTTACTATAGAAAAGGCAATCCCTGGCGTAATTAAAATTTGCGACAGTAGAAAATTATTTTTTGAATAATTTACTATAGAAAAGGCAATCCCTGGCGCACTTAAAATTTGCGACAGTAAAAAATTATTTTCTGAATAATTTACTATAGAAAAAGCAATCCCTGGGATATTTAAAATTTGCGACAGTAGAAAATTATTTTTTGAATAATTTACTATAGAAAAGGCAATCCCTGGCGCAATTAAAATTTGCTACAGTAAAAAATTATTTTTTGAATAATTTACTATAGAAAAGGCAATCCCTGGCGCACTTAAAATTTGCGACAGTATAAAATTATTTTTTGAATAATTTACTATAGAAAAGGCAATCCCTGGCGTAATTAAAATTTGCGACAGTATAAAATAATTTTTTGAATAATTTACTATAGAAAAGGCAATCCCTGGCGTAATTAAAATTTGCGACAGTATAATATTAGTTTTTGAATAATTTACTATAGAAAAGGCAATCCCTGGCGCAATTAAAATTTGCGACAGTAAAAAATTATTTTTTGAATAATTTACTATAGAAAAGGCAATCCCTGGCGTAATTAAAATTTGCGACAGTATAAAATTATTTTTTGAGTAATTTACTATAGAAAAGGCAATCCCTTGCGTAATTAAAATTTGCGAGAGTATAAAATTATTTTTTGAATAATTTACTATACAAAAGGCAATCCCTGGCGCACTTAAAATTTGCGACAGTAAAAAATTATTTTTTGAATAATTTACTATAGAAAGGGCAATCCCTGGCGTAATTAAAATTTGCGACAGTAGAAAATTATTTTTTGAATAATTTACTATAGAAAAGGCAATCCCTGGCGTAATTAAAATTTGCGATAGTAAAAAATTATTTTTTGAATAATTTACTATAGAAAAGGCAATCCCTGGCGCACTTAAAATTTGCGACAGTAAAAAATTATTTTTTGAATAATTTACTATAGAAAAGGCAATCCCTGGCGTAATTAAAATTTGCGACAGTAGAAAATTATTTTTTGAATAATTTACTATAGAAAAGGCAATCCCTGGCGCACTTAAAATTTGCGACAGTAAAAAATTATTTTCTGAATAATTTACTATAGAAAAAGCAATCCCTGGGATATTTAAAATTTGCGACAGTAGAAAATTATTTTTTGAATAATTTACTATAGAAAAGGCAATCCCTGGCGCAATTAAAATTTGCTACAGTAAAAAATTATTTTTTGAATAATTTACTATAGAAAAGGCAATCCCTGGCGCACTTAAAATTTGCGACAGTATAAAATTATTTTTTAAATAATTTACTATAGAAAAGGCAATCCCTGGCGTAATTAAAATTTGCGACAGTATAAAATTATTTTTTGAATAATTTACTATAGAAAAGGCAATCCCTGGCGTAATTAAAATTTGCGACAGTAGAAAATTATTTTTTGAATAATTTACTATAGAAAAGGCAATCCCTGGCGTATTTAAAATTTCCGACAGTAAAAAATAAATTTGTGAAAAATATACCTGGCGAAATTGAAATTTTCGAGAGTAAAAAATTATTTTTTGAATAATTTACTATAGAATAGGCAATCCCTGGCGGACTTAAAATTTGCGACAGTAAAAAATCATTTTTTGAATAATTTACTATAGAAAAGGCAATCACTGGCGTAATTAAAATTTGCGACAGTAAAAAATTAATATTTTGAAAAATTTACTGTAGAAAAGGCAATCCCTGGCGCAATTAAAATTTGCGACAGTAGAAAATTATTTTTTGAATAATTTACTATAGAAAAGGCAATCCCTGGCGCACTTAAAATTTGCGACAGTAAAAAATTATTTTTTGAATAATTTACTATAGAAAAGGCAATCCCTGGCGCACTTAAAATTTGCGACAGTAAAAAATTATTTTTTGAATAATTTACTATAGGAATGGCAATCCCTGGCGTATTTAAAATTTGCGACAGTAGAAAATTATTTTTTGAATAATTTACTATAGAAAAGGTAATCCCTGGCGTGATTAACATTTGCGACAGTATAAAATTATTTTTTGAATAATTTACTATAGAAAAGGCAATCCCTGGCGTAATTAAAATTTGCGACAGTATAAAATTATTTTTTGAATAATTTACTATAGAAAAGGCAATCCCTGGCGTAATTAAAATTTGCGACAGTAGAAAATTATTTTTTGAATAATTTACTATAGAAAAGGCAATCCCTGGCGTATTTAAAATTTGCGACAGTAAAAAATTATTTTTTGAATAATTTACTATAGAAAAGGCAATCCCTGGGATAATTAAAATTTGCGACAGTCGAAAATTATTTTTTGAAAAGTTTACTAAAGAAAAGGCAATCCCTGGCGCACTTAAAATTTGCGACAGTAAAAAATTATTTTTTGAATAATTTACTGTAGAAAAGGCAATCCCTGGCGTATTTAAAATTTGCGACAGTAAAAAATTATTTTTTGAATAATTTACTATAGAAAAGGCAATCCCTGGCGCACTTAAAATTTGCGACAGTAAAAAATTATTTTTTGAATAATTTACTGTAGAAAAGGCAATCCCTGGCGTATTTAAAATTTGCGACAGTAAAAAATTATTTTTTGAATAATTTACTATAGAAAAGGCAATCCCTGGCGTATTTAAAATTTGCGACAGTAAAAAATTAATTTGTGAAAAATTTACCTGGCAAAATTGAAATTTGCGAGAGTAAAAAATTATTTTTTGAATAATTACTATAGAAAAGGCAATCCCTGGCGTATTTAAAATTTGCGACAGTAAAAAATTATTTTTTGAATAATTTACTATAGAAAAGGCAATCCCTGGGATATTTAAAATTTGCGACAGTAGAAAATTATTTTTTGAATAATTTACTATAGAAAAGGCAATCCCTGGCGTAATTAAAATTTGCGACAGTAGAAAATTATTTTTTGAAAAGTTTACTAAAGAAAAGGCAATCCCTGGCGCACTTAAAATTTGCGACAGTAAAAAATTATTTTTTGAATAATTTACTGTAGAAAAGGCAATCCCTGGCGTATTTAAAATTTGCGACAGTAAAAAATTATTTTTTGAATAATTTACTATAGAAAAGGCAATCCCTGGCGCACTTAAAATTTGCGACAGTAAAAAATTATTTTTTGAATAATTTACTATAGAAAAGGCAATCCCTGGCGCAATTAAAATTTGCGACAGTTGAAAATTATATTTTGAATAATTTACTATAGAAAAGGCAATCCATGGCGCACTTAAAATTTGCGACAGTAAAAAATTATTTTTTGAATAATTTACTATAGAAAAGGCAATCCCTGGCGTATTTAAAATTTGCGACAGTATAAAAATATTTTTTGAATAATTTACTATAGAAAAGGCAATCCCTGGCGTAATTAAAATTTCCGACAGTAGAAAATTATTTTTGAATAATTTACTATAGAAAAGGCAATCCCTGGCGTATTTAAAATTTGCGACAGTAAAAAATTAATTTGTGAAAAATTTACCTGGCAAAATTGAAATTTGCGAGAGTAAAAAATTATTTTTTGAATAATTTACTATAGAAAAGGCAATCCCTGACGTATTTAAAATTTGCGACAGTAAAAAATTATTTCTTGAATAATTTACTATAGAAAAGGCAATCCCTGGGATATTTAAAATTTGCGACAGTAGAAAATTATTTTTTGAATAATTTACTATAGAAAAGGCAATCCCTGGCGTAATTAAAATTTGCGACAGTATAAAATTATTTTTTGAATAATTTACTATAGAAAAGGCAATCCTGGCTTAATTAAAATTTGCGACAGTAGAAAATTATTTTTTGAATAATTTACTATAGAAAAGGCAATCCCTGGCGTAGTTAAAATTTGCGACAGTAGAAAATTATTTTTTGAAAAGTTTACTAAAGAAAAGGCAATCCCTGGCGCACTTAAAATTTGCGACAGTAAAAAATTATTTTTTGAATAATTTACTGTAGAAAAGGCAATCCCTGGCGTAATTAAAATTTTGCGACAGTAGAAAATTATTTTTTGAATAATTTACTATAGAAAAGGCAATCCCTGGCGTAATTAAAATTTGCGACAGTATAAAATTATTTTTTGAATAATTTACTATAGAAAAGGCAATCCCTGGCGTAATTAAAATTTGCGACAGTAGAAAATTATTTTTTGAAAAGTTTACTAAAGAAAAGGCAATCCCTGGCGCACTTAAAATTTGCGACAGTAAAAAATTATTTTTTGAATAATTTACTGTAGAAAAGGCAATCCCTGGCGTAATTAAAATTTGCGACAGTAGAAAATTATTTTTTGAATAATTTACTATAGGAAAGGCAATCCCTGGCGTAATTAAAATTTGCGACAGTATAAAATTATTTTTTGAATAATTTACTATAGAAAAGGCAATCCCTGGCGTAATTAAAATTGCGACAGTATAAAATTATTTTTTGAATAATTTACTATAGAAAAGGCAATCCCTGGCTTAATTAAAATTTGCGACAGTAGAAAATTATTTTTTGAATAATTTACTATAGAAAAGGCAATCCCTGGCGTAATTAAAATTTGCGACAGTAGAAAATTATTTTTTGAAAAGTTTACTAAAGAAAAGGCAATCCCTGGCGCACTTAAAATTTGCGACAGTAAAAAATTATTTTTTGAATAATTTACTGTAGAAAAGGCAATGCCTGGCGTAATTAAAATTTGCGACAGTAGAAAATTATTTTTTGAATAATTTACTATAGAAAAGGCAATCCCTGGCGTAATTAAAATTTGCGACAGTATAAAATTATTTTTTGAATAATTTACTATAGAAAAGGCAATCCTTGGCGTAATTAAAATTTGCGACAGTAGAAAATTATTTTTTGAAAAGTTTACTAAAGAAAATGCAATCCCTGGCGCACTTAAAATTTGCGACAGTAAAAAATTATTTTTTGAATAATTTACTGTAGAAAAGGCAATCCCTGGCGTATTTAAAATTTGCGACAGTAAAAAATTATTTTTTGAATAATTTACTATAGAAAAGGCAATCCCTGGCGCACTTAAAATTTGCGACAGTAAAAAATTATTTTTTGAATAATTTACTATAGAAAAGGCAATCCCTGGGATAATTAAAATTTGCGACAGTAGAAAATTATTTTTTGAAAAGTTTACTAAAGAAAAGGCAATCCCTGGCGCACTTAAAATTTGCGACAGTAAAAAATTATTTTTTGAATAATGTACTGTAGAAAAGGCAATCCCTGGCGTATTTAAAATTTGCGACAGTAAAAAATTATTTTTTGAATAATTTACTATAGAAAAGGCAATCCCTGGCGCACTTAAAATTTGCGACAGTAAAAAATTATTTTTTGAATAATTTACTGTAGAAAAGGCAATCCCTGGCGTATTTAAAATTTGCGACAGTAAAAAATTATTTTTTGAATAATTTACTATAGAAAAGGCAATCCCTGGCGTATTTAAAATTTGCGACAGTAAAAAATTAATTTGTGAAAAATTTACCTGGCAAAATTGAAATTTGCGAGAGTAAAAAATTATTTTTTGAATAATTTACTATAGAAAAGGCAATCCCTGGCGTATTTAAAATTTGCGACAGTAAAAAATTATTTTTTGAATAATTTACTATAGAAAAGGCAATCCCTGGGATATTTAAAATTTGCGACAGTAGAAAATTATTTTTTGAATAATTTACTATAGAAAAGGCAATCCCTGGCGTAATTGAAATTTGCGACAGTAGAAAATTATTTTTTGAAAAGTTTACTAAAGAAAAGGCAATCCCTGGCGCACTTAAAATTTGCGACAGTAAAAAATTATTTTTTGAATAATTTACTGTAGAAAAGGCAATCCCTGGCGTATTTAAAATTTGCGACAGTAAAAAATTATTTTTTGAATAATTTACTATAGAAAAGGCAATCCCTGGCGCACTTAAAATTTGCGACAGTAAAAAATTATTTTTTGAATAATTTACTATAGAAAAGGAAATCCCTGGCGCAATTAAAATTTGCGACAGTTGAAAATTATATTTTGAATAATTTACTATAGAAAAGGCAATCCATGGCGCACTTAAAATTTGCGACAGTAAAAAATTATTTTTTGAATAATTTACTATAGAAAAGGCAATCCCTGGCGTATTTAAAATTTGCGACAGTATAAAATTATTTTTTGAATAATTTACTATAGAAAAGGCAATCCCTGGCGTAATTAAAATTTGCGACAGTAGAAAATTATTTTTTGAATAATTTACTATAGAAAAGGCAATCCCTGGCGTATTTAAAATTTGCGACAGTAAAAAATTAATTTGTGAAAAATTTACCTGGCAAAATTGAAATTTGCGAGAGTAAAAAATTATTTTTTGAATAAATTATTATAGAAAAGGCAATCCCTGGCGTATTTAAAATTTGCGACAGTAAAAAATTATTTTTTGAATAATTTACTATAGAAAAGGCAATCCCTGGGATATTTAAAATTTGCGACAGTAGAAAATTATTTTTTGAATAATTTACTATAGAAAAGGCAATCCCTGGCGTAATTAAAATTTGCGACAGTATAAAATTATTTTTTGAATAATTTACTATAGAAAAGGCAATCCCTGGCTTAATTAAAATTTGCGACAGTAGAAAATTATTTTTTGAATAATTTACTATAGAAAAGGCAATCCCTGGCGTAATTAAAATTTGCGACAGTAAAAAATTAGTTTTTGAAAAATTTACTGTAGAAAAGGAAATACCTGGCGCAATTAAAACTTGCGATAGTAAAAAATTATTTTTTGAATAATTTACTATAGAAAAGGCAATCCCTGGCGCACTTAAAATTTGCGACAGTAAAAAATTATTTTTTGAATAATTTACTATAGAAAAGGCAATCCCTGGCGTAATTAAAATTTGCGACAATAGAAAATTATTTTTTGAATAATTTACTATAGAAAAGGCAATCCCTGGCGTATTTAAAATTTGCGACAGTAAAAAATTAATATTTTGAAAAATTTACTGTAGAAAAGGCAATCCCTGGCGCAATTAAAATTTGCGACAGTAAAAAATTATTTTTTGAATAATTTACTATAGAAAAGGCAATCCCTGCGCACTTAAAATTTGCGACAGTATAAAATTATTTTTTGCAAAATTTACTATAGAAAAGGCAATCCCTGGCGTAATTAAAATTTGCGACAGTATAAAATTATTTTTTGAATAATTTACTATAGAAAAGGCAATCCCTGGCGTAATTAAAATTTGCGACAGTATAAAATTATTTTTTGAATAATTTACTATAGAAAAGGCAATCCCTGGGATATTTAAAATTTGCGACAGTAGAAAATTATTTTTTGAATAATTTACTATAGAAAAGGCAATCCCTGGCGTAATTAAAATTTGCGACAGTAGAAAATTATTTTTTGAATAATTTACTATAGAAAAGGCAATCCCTGGCGTATTTAAAATTTGCGACAGTAAAAAATTAATATTTTGAAAAATTTACTGTAGAAAAGGCAATCCCTGGCGCAATTAAAATTTGCGACAGTAAAAAATTATTTTTTGAATAATTTACTATAGAAAAGGCAATCCCTGCGCACTTAAAATTTGCGACAGTATAAAATTATTTTTTGCAAAATTTACTATAGAAAAGGCAATCCTTGCGCACTTAAAATTTGCGACAGTATAAAATTATTTTTTGCAAAATTTACTATAGAAAAGGCAATCCCTGGCAAAATTGCAATTTGCGACAGTATAAAATTATTTTTTGAATAATTTACTATAGAAAAGGCAATCCCTGGCGTAATTAAAATTTGCGACAGTAAAAAATTATTTTTTGAATAATTTACTATAGAAAAGGTAATCCCTGGGATATTTAAAATTTGCGACAGTAGAAAATTATTTTTTGAATAATTTACTATAGAAAAGGCAATCCCTGGCGTAATTAAAATTTGCGACAGTAGAAAATTATTTTTTGAAAAGTTTACTAAAGAAAAGGCAATCCCTGGCGCACTTAAAATTTGCGACAGTATAAAATTATTTTTTGAATAATTTACTATAGAAAAGGCAATCCCTGGCGTAATTAAAATTTGCGACAGTAAAAAATTATTTTTTGAATAATTTACTATAGAAAAGGCAATCCCTGGGATATTTAAAATTTCCGACAGTAGAAAATTATTTTTTGAATAATTTACTATAGAAAAGGCAATCCCTGGCGTATTTAAAATTTGCGACAGTAAAAAATTATTTTTTGAATAATTTACTATAGAAAAGGCAATCCCTGGGATATTTAAAATTTGCGACAGTAGAAAATTATTTTTTGAATAATTTACTATAGAAAAGGCAATCCCTGGTGTATTTAAAATTTGCGATAGTAAAAAATTAATTTGTGAAAAATTTACCTGGCAAAATTGAAATTTGCGAGAGTAAAAAATTATTTTTTGAATAATTTACTATAGAAAAGGCAATCCCTGGCGTATTTAAAATTTGCGACAGCAAAAATTATTTTTTGAATAATTTACTATAGAAAAGGCAATCCCTGGGATATTTAAAATTTGCGACAGTAGAAAATTATTTTTTGAATAATTTACTATAGAAAAGGCAATCCCTGGCGTAATTAAAATTTGCGACAGTAGAAAATTATTTTTTGAAAAGTTTACTAAAGAAAAGGCAATCCCTGGCGCACTTAAAATTTGCGACAGTAAAAAATTATTTTTTGAATAATTTACTGTAGAAAAGGCAATCCCTGGCGTATTTAAAATTTGCGACAGTAAAAAATTATTTTTTGAATAATTTAGTATAGAAAAGGCAATCCCTGGCGCACTTAAAATTTGCGACAGTAAAAAATTATTTTTTGAATAATTTACTATAGAAAAGGAAATCCCTGGCGCAATTAAAATTTGCGACAGTTGAAAATTATATTTTGAATATTTTACTATAGAAAAGGCAATCCATGGCGCACTTAAAATTTGCGACAGTAAAAAATTATTTTTTGAATAATTTACTATAGAAAAGGCAATCCCTGGCGTATTTAAAATTTGCGACAGTATAAAATTATTTTTTGAATAATTTACTATAGAAAAGGCAATCCCTGGCGTAATTAAAATTTGCGACAGTAGAAAATTATTTTTTGAATAATTTACTATAGAAAAGGCAATCCCTGGCGTATTTAAAATTTGCGACAGTAAAAAATTAATTTGTGAAAAATTTACCTGGCAAAATTGAAATTTGCGAGAGTAAAAAATTATTTTTTGAATAATTTACTATAGAAAAGGCAATCCCTGGCGTATTTAAAATTTGCGACAGTAAAAAATTATTTTTTGAATAATTTACTATAGAAAAGGCAATCCCTGGGATATTTAAAATTTGCGACAGTAGAAAATTATTTTTTGAATAATTTACTATAGAAAAGGCAATCCCTGGCGTAATTAAAATTTGCGACAGTATAAAATTATTTTTTGAATAATTTACTATAGAAAAGGCAATCCCTGGCTTAATTAAAATTTGCGACAGTAGAAAATTATTTTTTGAATAATTTACTATAGAAAAGGCAATCCCTGGCGTAATTAAAATTTGCGACAGTAAAAAATTAGTTTTTGAAAAATTTACTGTAGAAAAGGAAATCCCTGGCGCAATTAAAACTTGCGATAGTAAAAAATTATTTTTTGAATAATTTACTATAGAAAAGGCAATCCCTGGCGCACTTAAAATTTGCGACAGTAAAAAATTATTTTTTGAATAATTTACTATAGAAAAGGCAATCCCTGGCGTAATTAAAATTTGCGACAATAGAAAATTATTTTTTGAATAATTTACTATAGAAAAGGCAATCCCTGGCGTATTTAAAATTTGCGACAGTAAAAAATTAATATTTTGAAAAATTTACTGTAGAAAAGGCAATCCCTGGCGCAATTAAAATTTGCGACAGTAAAAAATTATTTTTTGAATAATTTACTATAGAAAAGGCAATCCCTGCGCACTTAAAATTTTCGACAGTATAAAATTATTTTTTGCAAAATTTACTATAGAAAGGGCAATCCCTGGCGTAATTAAAATTTGCGACAGTATAAAATTATTTTTTGAATAATTTACTATAGAAAAGGCAATCCCTGGCGTAATTAAAATTTGCGACAGTATAAAATTATTTTTTGAATAATTTACTATAGAAAAGGCAATCCCTGGGATATTTAAAATTTGCGACAGTAGAAAATTATTTTTTGAATAATTTACTATAGAAAAGGCAATCCCTGGCGTAATTAAAATTTGCGACAGTAGAAAATTATTTTTTGAATAATTTACTATAGAAAAGGCAATCCCTGGCGTATTTAAAATTTGCGACAGTAAAAAATTAATATTTTGAAAAATTTACTGTAGAAAAGGCAATCCCTGGCGCAATTAAAGTTTGCGACAGTAAAAAATTATTTTTTGAATAATTTACTATAGAAAAGGCAATCCCTGCGCACTTAAAATTTGCGACAGTATAAAATTATTTTTTGCAAAATTTACTATAGAAAAGGCAATCCCTGCGCACTTAAAATTTGCGACAGTATAAAATTATTTTTTGCAAAATTTACTATAGAAAAGGCAATCCCTTGCAAAATTGAAATTTGCGACAGTATAAAATTATTTTTTGAATAATTTACTATAGAAAAGGCAATCCCTGGCGTAATTAAAATTTGCGACAGTAAAAAATTATTTTTTGAATAATTTACTATAGAAAAGGCATTCCCTGGGATATTTAAAATTTGCGACAGTAGAAAATTATTTTTTGAATAATTTACTATAGAAAAGGCAATCCCTGGCGTAATTAAAATTTGCGACAGTAGAAAATTATTTTTTGAAAAGTTTACTAAAGAAAAGGCAATCCCTGGCGCACTTAAAATTTGCGACAGTATAAAATTATTTTTTGAATAATTTACTATAGAAAAGGCAATCCCTGGCGTAATTAAAATTTGCGACAGTAAAAAATTATTTTTTGAATAATTTACTATAGAAAAGGCAATCCCTGGGATATTTAAAATTTGCGACAGTAGAAAATTATTTTTTGAATAATTTACTATAGAAAAGGCAATCCCTGGCGTATTTAAAATTTGCGACAGTAAAAAATTATTTTTTGAATAATTTACTATAGAAAACGCAATCCCTGGGATATTTAAAATTTGCGACAGTAGAAAGTTATTTTTTGAATAATTTACTATAGAAAAGGCAATCCCTGGCGTAATTAAAATTTGCGACAGTAGAAAATTATTTTTTGAAAAGTTTACTAAAGAAAAGGCAATCCCTGGCGCACTTAAAATTTGCGACAGTAAAAAATTATTTTTTGAATAATTTACTGTAGAAAAGGCAATCCCTGGCGTATTTAAAATTTGCGACAGTAAAAAATTATTTTTTGAATAATTTACTATAGAAAAGGCAATCCCTGGCGCACTTAAAATTTGCGACAGTAAAAAATTATTTTTTGAATAATTTACTATAGAAAAGGCAATCCCTGGCGCAATTAAAATTTGCGACAGTTGAAAATTATATTTTGAATAATTTACTATAGAAAAGGCAATCCATGGCGCACTTAAAATTTGCGACAGTAAAAAATTATTTTTTGAATAATTTACTATAGAAAAGGCAATCCCTGGCGTATTTAAAATTTGCGACAGTATAAAATTATTTTTTGAATAATTTACTATAGAAAAGGCGCGACAGTAGAAAATTATTTTTTGAATAATTTACTATAGAAAAGGCAATCCCTGGCGTATTTAAAATTTGCGACAGTAAAAAATTAATTTGTGAAAAATTTACCTGGCAAAATTGAAATTTGCGAGAGTAAAAAATTATTTTTTGAATAATTTACTATAGAAAAGGCAATCCCTGGCGTATTTAAAATTTGCGACAGTAAAAAATTATTTTTTGAATAATTTACTATAGAAAAGGCAATCCCTGGGATATTTAAAATTTGCGACAGTAGAAAATTATTTTTTGAATAATTTACTATAGAAAAGGCAATCCCTGGCGTAATTAAAATTTGCGACAGTATAAAATTATTTTTTGAATAATTTACTATAGAAAAGGCAATCCCTGGCTTAATTAAAATTTGCGACAGTAGAAAATTATTTTTTGAATAATTTACTATAGAAAAGGCAATCCCTGGCGTAATTAAAATTTGCGACAGTAGAAAATTATTTTTTGAAAAGTTTACTAAAGAAAAGGCAATCCCTGGCGCACGTAAAATTTGCGACAGTAAAAAATTAT
Organism: Dioctria linearis; assembly: GCA_963930735.1. Taxonomy (NCBI): domain Eukaryota; kingdom Metazoa; phylum Arthropoda; class Insecta; order Diptera; family Asilidae; genus Dioctria; species Dioctria linearis. Next base: position 48,863 of record CAWVNZ010001419.1, read on the forward strand.
TTTTTGAATAATTTACTGTAGAAAAGGCAATCCCTGGCGTAATTAAAATTTGCGACAGTAGAAAATTATTTTTTGAATAATTTACTATAGAAAAGGCAATCCCTAGCGTAATTAAAATTTGCGACAGTATAAAATTATTTTTTGAATAATTTACTGTAGAAAAGGCAATCCCTGGCGTAATTAAAATTTGCGACAGTAGAAAATTATTTTTTGAAAAGTTTACTAAAGAAAAGGCAATCCCTGGCGCACTTAAAATTTGCGACAGTAAAAAATTATTTTTTGAATAATTTACTTTAGAAAAGGCAATCCCTGGCGTAATTAAAATTTGCGACAGTAGAAAATTATTTTTTGAATAATTTACTATAGAAAAGGCAATCCCTGGCGTAATTAAAATTTGCCACAGTATAAAATTTTTTTTTGAATAATTTACTATAGAAAAGGCAATCCCTGGCGTAATTAAAATTTGCGACAGTATAAAATTATTTTTTGAATAATTTACTATAGAAAAGGCAATCCCTGGCTTAATTAAAATTTGCGACAGTAGAAAATTATTTTTTGAATAATTTACTATAGAAAAGGCAATCCCTGGCGTAATTAAAATTTGCGACAGTAGAAAATTATTTTTTGAAAAGTTTACTAAAGAAAAGGCAATCCCTGGCGCACTTAAAATTTGCGACAGTAAAAAATTATTTTTTGAATAATTTACTGTAGAAAAGGCAATCCCTGGCGTAATTAAAATTTGCGACAGTAGAAAATTATTTTTTGAATAATTTACTATAGAAAAGGCAATCCCTGGCGTAATTAAAATTTGCGACAGTATAAAATTATTTTTTGAATAATTTACTATAGAAAAGGCAATCCCTGGCGTAATTAAAATTTGCGACAGTAGAAAATTATTTTTTGAAAAGTTTACTAAAGAAAAGGCAATCCCTGGCGTATTTAAAATTTGCGACAGTAAAAAATTATTTTTTGAATAATTTACTATAGAAAAGGCAATCCCTGGCGCACTTAAAATTTGCGACAGTAAAAAATTATTTTTTGAATAATTTACTGTAGAAAAGGCAATCCCTGGCGTATTTAAAATTTGCGACAGTAAAAAATTATTTTTTGAATAATTTACTATAGAAAAGGCAATCCCTGGCGTATTTAAAATTTGCGACAGTAAAAAATTAATTTGTGAAAAATTTACCTGGCAAAATTGAAATTTGCGAGAGTAAAAAATTATTTTTTGAATAATTTACTATAGAAAAGGCAATCCCTGGCGTATTTAAAATTTGCGACAGTAAAAAATTATTTTTTGAATAATTTACTATAGAAAAGGCAATCCCTGGGATATTTAAAATTTGCGACAGTAGAAAATTATTTTTTGAATAATTTACTATAGAAAAGGCAATCCCTGGCGTAATTAAAATTTGCGACAGTAGAAAATTATTTTTGAATAATTTACTATAGAAAAGGCAATCCCTGGCGTATTTAAAATTTGCGACAGTAAAAAATTAATTTTTGAATAATTTACTATAGAAAAGGCAATCCCTGGCGTATTTAAAATTTGCGACAGTAAAAAATTATTTTTTGAATAATTTACTATAGAAAAGGCAATCCCTGGGATATTTAAAATTTGCGACAGTAGAAAATTATTTTTTGAATAATTTACTATAGAAAAGGCAATCCCTGGCGTATTTAAAATTTGCGACAGTAAAAAATTATTTTTTGAATAATTTACTATAGAAAAGGCAATCCCTGGCGTAATTAAAATTTGCGACAGTAAAAAATTATTTTTTGAATAATTTACTATAGAAAAGGCAATCCCTGGGATATTTAAAATTTGCGACAGTAGAAAATTATTTTTTGAATAATTTACTATAGAAAAGGCAATCCCTGGCGTATTTAAAATTTGCGATAGTAAAAAATTAATTTGTGAAAAATTTACCTGGCAAAATTGAAATTTGCGAGAGTAAAAAATTATTTTTTGAATAATTTACTATAGAAAAGGCAATCCCTGGCGTATTTAAAATTTGCGACAGCAAAAATTATTTTTTGAATAATTTACTATAGAAAAGGCAATCCCTGGGATATTTAAAATTTGCGACAGTAGAAAATTATTTTTTGAATAATTTACTATAGAAAAGGCAATCCCTGGCGTAATTAAAATTTGCGACAGTAGAAAATTATTTTTTGAAAAGTTTACTAAAGAAAAGGCAATCCCTGGCGCACTTAAAATTTGCGACAGTAAAAAATTATTTTTTGAATAATTTACTGTAGAAAAGGCAATCCCTGGCGTATTTAAAATTTGCGACAGTAAAAAATTATTTTTTGAATAATTTAGTATAGAAAAGGCAATCCCTGGCGCACTTAAAATTTGCGACAGTAAAAAATTATTTTTTGAATAATTTACTATAGAAAAGGAAATCCCTGGCGCAATTAAAATTTGCGACAGTTGAAAATTATATTTTGAATATTTTACTATAGAAAAGGCAATCCATGGCGCACTTAAAATTTGCGACAGTAAAAAATTATTTTTTGAATAATTTACTATAGAAAAGGCAATCCCTGGCGTATTTAAAATTTGCGACAGTATAAAATTATTTTTTGAATAATTTACTATAGAAAAGGCAATCCCTGGCGTAATTAAAATTTGCGACAGTAGAAAATTATTTTTTGAATAATTTACTATAGAAAAGGCAATCCCTGGCGTATTTAAAATTTGCGACAGTAAAAAATTAATTTGTGAAAAATTTACCTGGCAAAACTGAAATTTGCGAGAGTAAAAAATTATTTTTTGAATAATTTACTATAGAAAAGGCAATCCCTGGCGTATTTAAAATTTGCGACAGTAAAAAATTATTTTTTGAATAATTTACTATAGAAAAGGCAATCCCTGGGATATTTAAAATTTGCGACAGTAGAAAATTATTTTTTGAATAATTTACTATAGAAAAGGCAATCCCTGGCGTAATTAAAATTTGCGACAGTATAAAATTATTTTTTGAATAATTTACTATAGAAAAGGCAATCCCTGGCTTAATTAAAATTTGCGACAGTAGAAAATTATTTTGTGAATAATTTACTATAGAAAAGGCAATCCCTGGCGTAATTAAAATTTGCGACAGTAAAAAATTAGTTTTTGAAAAATTTACTGTAGAAAAGGAAATCCCTGGCGCAATTAAAACTTGCGATAGTAAAAAATTATTTTTTGAATAATTTACTATAGAAAAGGCAATCCCTGGCGCACTTAAAATTTGCGACAGTAAAAAATTATTTTTTGAATAATTTACTATAGAAAAGGCAATCCCTGGCGTAATTAAAATTTGCGACAATAGAAAATTATTTTTTGAATAATTTACTATAGAAAAGGCAATCCCTGGCGTATTTAAAATTTGCGACAGTAAAAAATTAATATTTTGAAAAATTTACTGTAGAAAAGGCAATCCCTGGCGCAAATAAAATTTGCGACAGTAAAAAATTATTTTTTGAATAATTTACTATAGAAAAGGCAATCCCTGCGCACTTAAAATTTGCGACAGTATAAAATTATTTTTTGCAAAATTTACTATAGAAAAGGCAATCCCTGGCGTAATTAAAATTTGCGACAGTATAAAATTATTTTTTGAATAATTTACTATAGAAAAGGCAATCCCTGGCGTAATTAAAATTTGCGACAGTATAAAATTATTTTTTGAATAATTTACTATAGAAAAGGCAATCCCTGGGATATTTAAAATTTGCGACAGTAGAAAATTATTTTTTGAATAATTTACTATAGAAAAGGCAATCCCTGGCGTAATTAAAATTTGCGACAGTAGAAAATTATTTTTTGAATAATTTACTATAGAAAAGGCAATCCCTGGCGTATTTAAAATTTGCGACAGTAAAAAATTAATATTTTGAAAAATTTACTGTAGAAAAGGCAATCCCTGGCGCAATTAAAGTTTGCGACAGTAAAAAATTATTTTTTGAATAATTTACTATAGAAAAGGCAATCCCTGCGCACTTAAAATTTGCGACAGTATAAAATTATTTTTTGCAAAATTTACTATAGAAAAGGCAATCCCTGCGCACTTAAAATTTGCGACAGTATAAAATTATTTTTTGCAAAATTTACTATAGAAAAGGCAATCCCTGGCAAAATTGAAATTTGCGACAGTATAAAATTATTTTTTGAATAATTTACTATAGAAAAGGCAATCCCTGGCGTATTTAAAATTTGCGACAGTAAAAAATTATTTTTTGAATAATTTACTATAGAAAACGCAATCCCTGGGATATTTAAAATTTGCGACAGTAGAAAATTATTTTTTGAATAATTTACTATAGAAAAGGTAATCCCTGGCGTAATTAAAATTTGCGACAGTAGAAAATTATTTTTTGAAAAGTTTACTAAAGAAAAGGCAATCCCTGGCGCACTTAAAATTTGCGACAGTAAAAAATTATTTTTTGAATAATTTACTGTAGAAAAGGCAATCCCTGGCGTATTTAAAATTTGCGACAGTAAAAAATTATTTTTTGAATAATTTACTATAGAAAAGGCTATCCCTGGCGCACTTAAAATTTGCGACAGTAAAAAATTATTTTTTGAATAATTTACTATAGAAAAGGCAATCCCTGGCGCAATTAAAATTTGCGACAGTTGAAAATTATATTTTGAATAATTTACTATAGAAAAGGCAATCCATGGCGCACTTAAAATTTGCGACAGTAAAAAATTATTTTTTGAATAATTTACTATAGAAAAGGCAATCCCTGGCGTATTTAAAATTTGCGACAGTATAAAATTATTTTTTGAATAATTTACTATAGAAAAGGCGCGACAGTAGAAAATTATTTTTTGAATAATTTACTATAGAAAAGGCAATCCCTGGCGTATTTAAAATTTGCGACAGTAAAAAATTAATTTGTGAAAAATTTACCTGGCAAAATTGAAATTTGCGAGAGTAAAAAATTATTTTTTGAATAATTTACTATAGAAAAGGCAATCCCTGGCGTATTTAAAATTTGCGACAGTAAAAAATTATTTTTTGAATAATTTACTATAGAAAAGGCAATCCCTGGGATATTTAAAATTTGCGACAGTAGAAAATTATTTTTTGAATAATTTACTATAGAAAAGGCAATCCCTGGCGTAATTAAAATTTGCGACAGTATAAAATTATTTTTTGAATAATTTACTATAGAAAAGGCAATCCCTGGCTTAATTAAAATTTGCGACAGTAGAAAATTATTTTTTGAATAATTTACTATAGAAAAGGCAATCCCTGGCGTAATTAAAATTTGCGACAGTAGAAAATTATTTTTTGAAAAGTTTACTAAAGAAAAGGCAATCCCTGGCGCACTTAAAATTTGCGACAGTAAAAAATTATTTTTTGAATAATTTACTGTAGAAAAGGCAATCCCTGGCGTAATTAAAATTTGCGACAGTAGAAAATTATTTTTTGAATAATTTTCTATAGAAAAGGCAATCCCTGGCGTAATTAAAATTTGCGACAGTATAAAATTATTTTTTGAATAATTTACTGTAGAAAAGGCAATCCCTGGCGTAATTAAAATTTGCGACAGTAGAAAATTATTTTTTGAAAAGTTTACTAAAGAAAAGGCAATCCCTGGCGCACTTAAAATTTGCGACAGTAAAAAATTATTTTTTGAATAATTTACTGTAGAAATGGCAATCCCTGGCGTAATTAAAATTTGCGACAGTAGAAAATTATTTTTTGAATAATTTACTATAGAAAAGGCAATCCCTGGCGTAATTAAAATTTGCGACAGTATAAAATTATTTTTTGAATAATTTACTATAGAAAAGGCAATCCCTGGCGTAATTAAAATTTGCGACAGTATAAAATTATTTTTTGAATAATTTACTATAGAAAAGGCAATCCCTGGCTTAATTAAAATTTGCGACAGTAGAAAATTATTTTTTGAATAATTTACTATAGAAAAGGCAATCCCTGGCGTAATTAAAATTTGCGACAGTAGAAAATTATTTTTTGAAAAGTTTACTAAAGAAAAGGCAATCCCTGGCGCACTTAAAATTTGCGACAGTAAAAAATTATTTTTTGAATAATTTACTGTAGAAAAGGCAATCCCTGGCGTAATTAAAATTTGCGACAGTAGAAAATTATTTTTTGAATAATTTACTATAGAAAAGGCAATCCCTGGCGTAATTAAAATTTGCGACAGTATAAAATTATTTTTTGAATAATTTACTATAGAAAAGGCAATCCCTGGCGTAATTAAAATTTGCGACAGTAGAAAATTATTTTTTGAAAAGTTTACTAAAGAAAAGGCAATCCCTGGCGCACTTAAAATTTGCGACAGTAAAAAATTATTTTTTGAATAATTTACTGTAGAAAAGGCAATCCCTGGCGTATTTAAAATATGCGACAGTAAAAAATTATTTTTTGAACAATTTACTATAGAAAAGGCAATCCCTGGCGCACTTAAAATTTGCGACAGTAAAAAATTATTTTTTGAATAATTTACTATAGAAAAGGCAATCCCTGGGATAATTAAAATTTGCGACAGTAAAAAATTATTTTTTGAATAATTTACTATAGAAAAGGCAATCCCTGGCGCACTTAAAATTTGCGACAGTAAAAAATTATTTTTTGAATAATTTACTGTAGAAAAGGCAATCCCTGGCGTATTTAAAATTTGCGACAGTAAAAAATTATTTTTTGAATAATTTACTATAGAAAAGGCAATCCCTGGCGTATTTAAAATTTGCGACAGTAAAAAATTAATTTGTGAAAAATTTACCTGGCAAAATTGAAATTTGCGAGAGTAAAAAATTATTTTTTGAATAATTTACTATAGAAAAGGCAATCCCTGGCGTATTTAAAATTTGCGACAGTAAAAAATTATTTTTTGAATAATTTACTATAGAAAAGGCAATCCCTGGGATATTTAAAATTTGCGACAGTAGAAAATTATTTTTTGAATAATTTACTATAGAAAAGGCAATCCCTGGCGTAATTAAAATTTGCGACAGTAGAAAATTATTTTTTGAAAAGTTTACTAAAGAAAAGGCAATCCCTGGCGCACTTAAAATTTGCGACAGTAAAAAATTATTTTTTGAATAATTTACTGTAGAAAAGGCAATCCCTGGCGTATTTAAAATTTGCGACAGTAAAAAATTATTTTTTGAATAATTTACTATAGAAAAGGCAATCCCTGGCGCACTTAAAATTTGCGACAGTAAAAAATTATTTTTTGAATAATTTACTATAGAAAAGGCAATCCCTGGCGCAATTAAAATTTGCGACAGTTGAAAATTATATTTTGAATAATTTACTATAGAAAAGGCAATCCCTGGCGTAATTAAAATTTGCGACAGTAGAAAATTATTTTATGAAAAGTTTACTAAAGAAAAGGCAATCCCTGGCGCACTTAAAATTTGCGACAGTAAAAAATTATTTTTTGAATAATTTACTGTAGAAAAGGCAATCCCTGGCGTATTTAAAATTTGCGACAGTAAAAAATTATTTTTTGAACAATTTACTATAGAAAAGGCAATCCCTGGCGCACTTAAAATTTGCGACAGTAAAAAATTATTTTTTGAATAATTTACTATAGAAAAGGCAATCCCTGGGATAATTAAAATTTGCGACAGTAGAAAATTATTTTTTGAAAAGTTTACTAAAGAAAAGGCAATCCCTGGCGCACTTAAAATTTGCGACAGTAAAAAATTATTTTTTGAATAATTTACTGTAGAAAAGGCAATCCCTGGCGTATTTAAAATTTGCGACAGTAAAAAATTATTTTTTGAATAATTTACTATAGAAAAGGCAATCCCTGGCGCACTTAAAATTTGCGACAGTAAAAAATTATTTTTTGAATAATTTACTGTAGAAAAGGCAATCCCTGGCGTATTTAAAATTTGCGACAGTAAAAAATTATTTTTTGAATAATTTACTATAGAAAAGGCAATCCCTGGCGTATTTAAAATTTGCGACAGTAAAAAATTAATTTGTGAAAAATTTACCTGGCAAAATTGAAATTTGCGACAGTAAAAAATTATTTTTTGAATAATTTACTATAGAAAAGGCAATCCCTGGCGTATTTAAAATTTGCGACAGTAAAAATTATATTTTGAATAATTTACTATAGAAAAGGCAATCCCTGGGATAATTAAAATTTGCGACAGTAGAAAATTATTTTTTGAAAAGTTTACTAAAGAAAAGGCAATCCCTGGCGCACTTAAAATTTGCGACAGTAAAAAATTATTTTTTGAATAATTTACTGTAGAAAAGGCAATCCCTGGCGTATTTAAAATTTGCGACAGTAAAAAATTATTTTTTGAATAATTTACTATAGAAAAGGCAATCCCTGGCGCACTTAAAATTTGCGACAGTAAAAAATTATTTTTTGAATAATTTACTGTAGAAAAGGCAATCCCTGGCGTATTTAAAATTTGCGACAGTAAAAAATTATTTTTTGAATAATTTACTATAGAAAAGGCAATCCTGGCGTATTTAAAATTTGCGACAGTAAAAAATTAATTTGTGAAAAATTTACCTGGCAAAATTGAAATTTGCGAGAGTAAAAAATTATTTTTTGAATAATTTACTATAGAAAAGGCAATCCCTGGCGTATTTAAAATTTGCGACAGTAAAAATTATTTTTTGAATAATTTACTATAGAAAAGGCAATCCCTGGGATATTTAAAATTTGCGACAGTAGAAAATTATTTTTTTGAATAATTTACTATAGAAAAGGCAATCCCTGGCGTATTTAAAATTTGCGACAGTAAAAAATTAATTTGTGAAAAATTTACCTGGCAAAATTGAAATTTGCGAGAGTAAAAAATTATTTTTTGAATAATTTACTGTAGAAAAGGCAATCCCTGGCGTATTTAAAATTTGCGACAGTAAAAAATTATTTTTTGAATAAATTTACTTACTATAGAAAAGGCAATCCCTGGCGCACTTAAAATTTGCGACAGTAAAAAATTATTTTTTGAATAATTTACTATAGAAAAGGCAATCCCTGGCGCAATTAAAATTTGCGACAGTTGAAAATTATATTTTGAATAATTTACTATAGAAAAGGCAATCCATGGCGCACTTAAAATTTGCGACAGTAAAAAATTATTTTTTGAATAATTTACTATAGAAAAGGCAATCCCTGGCGTATTTAAAATTTGCGACAGTATAAAATTATTTTTTTGAATAATTTACTATAGAAAAGGCAATCCCTGGCGTAATTAAAATTTGCGACAGTAGAAAATTATTTTTTGAATAATTTACTATAGAAAAGGCAATCCCTGGCGTATTTAAAATTTGCGACAGTAAAAAAATTAATTTGTGAAAAATTTACCTGGCAAAATTGAAATTTGCGAGAGTAAAAAATTATTTTTTGAATAATTTACTATAGAAAAGGCAATCCCTGGCGTATTTAAAATTTGCGACAGTAAAAAATTATTTTTTTGAATAATTTACTATAGAAAAGGCAATCCCTGGGATATTTAAAATTTGCGACAGTAGAAAATTATTTTTTGAATAATTTACTATAGAAAAGGCAATCCCTGGCGTAATTAAAATTTGCGACAGTATAAAATTATTTTTTGAATAATTTACTATTGAAAAGGCAATCCCTGGCTTAATTAAAATTTGCGACAGTAGAAAATTATTTTTTGAATAATTTACTATAGAAAAGGCAATCCCTGGCGTAATTAAAATTTGCGACAGTAGAATATTATTTTTTGAAAAGTTTACTAAAGAAAAGGCAATCCCTGGCGCAATTAAAATTTGCGACAGTAAAAAATTATTTTTTGAATAATTTACTGTAGAAGAGGCAATCCCTGGCGTATTTAAAATTTGCGACAGTAAAAAATTATTTTTTGAATAATTTACTATAGAAAAGGCAATCCCTGGCGTATTTAAAATTTGCGACAGTAAAAAATTAATTTGTGAAAGATTTACCTGGCAAAATTGAAATTTGCGAGAGTAAAAAATTATTTTTTGAATAATTTACTATAGAAAAGGCAATCCCTGGCGTATTTAAAATTTGCGACAGTAAAAAAATTATTTTTTGAATAATTTACTATAGAAAAGGCAATCCCTGGGATATTTAAAATTTGCGACAGTAGAAAATTATTTTTTTTGAATAATTTACTATAGAAAAGGCAATTCCCTGGCGTAATTAAAATTTGCGACAGTATAAAATTATTTTTTGAATAATTTACTATAGAAAAGGCAATCCCTGGGATATTTAAAATTTGCGACAGTAGAAAATTATTTTTTGAATAATTTACTATAGAAAAGGCAATCCCTGGCGTAATTAAAATTTGCGACAGTAGAAAATTATTTTTTTGAAAAGTTTACTAAAGAAAAGGCAATCCCTGGCGCACTTAAAATTTGCGACAGTAAAAAATTATTTTTTGAATAATTTACTGTAGAAAAGGCAATCCCTGGCGTATTTAAAATTTGCGACAGTAAAAAATTATTTTTTGAATAATTTACTATAGATAAGGCAATCCCTGGCGCACTTAAAATTTGCGACAGTAAAAAATTATTTTTTGAATAATTTACTATAGAAAAGGCAATCCCTGGCGCAATTAAAATTTGCGACAGTTGAAAATTATATTTTGAATAATTTACTATAGAAAAGGCAATCCATGGCGCACTTAAAATTTGCGACAGTAAAAAATTATTTTTTGAATAATTTACTATAGAAAAGGCAATCCCTGGCGTATTTAAAATTTGCGACAGTATAAAATTATTTTTTGAATAATTTACTATAGAAAAGGCAATCCCTGGCGTAATTAAAATTTGCGACAGTAGAAAATTATTTTTTGAATAATTTACTATAGAAAAGGCAATCCCTGGCGTATTTAAAATTTGCGACAGTAAAAAATTATTTTTTGAATAATTTACTATAGAAAAGGCAATCCCTGGCGCACTTAAAATTTGCGACAGTAAAAAATTATTTTTTGAATAATTTACTATAGAAAAGGCAATCCCTGGCGCAATTAAAATTTGCGACAGTTGAAAATTATATTTTGAATAATTTACTATAGAAAAGGCAATCCATGGCGCACTTAAAATTTGCGACAGTAAAAAATTATTTTTTGAATAATTTACTATAGAAAAGGCAATCCCTGGCGTATTTAAAATTTGCGACAGTATAAAATTATTTTTTGAATAATTTACTATAGAAAAGGCAATCCCTGGCGTAATTAAAATTTGCGACAGTAGAAAATTATTTTTTGAATAATTTAAAAAATTAATTTGTGAAAAATTTACCTGGCAAAATTGAAATTTGCGAGAGTAAAAAATTATTTTTTGAATAATTTACTATAGAAAAGGCAATCCCTGGCGTATTTAAAATTTGCGACAGTAAAAAATTATTTTTTGAATAATTTACTATAGAAAAGGCAATCCCTGGGATATTTAAAATTTGCGACAGTAGAAAATTATTTTTTGAATAATTTACTATAGAAAAGGCAATCCCTGGCGTAATTAAAATTTGCGACAGTATAAAATTATTTTTTGAATAATTTACTATTGAAAAGGCAATCCCTGGCTTAATTAAAATTTGCGACAGTAGAAAATTATTTTTTGAATAATTTACTATAGAAAAGGCAATCCCTGGCGTAATTAAAATTTGCGACAGTAGAATATTATTTTTTGAAAAGTTTACTAAAGGAAAGGCAATCCCTGGCGCAATTAAAATTTGCGACAGTAAAAAATTATTTTTTGAATAATTTACTGTAGAAGAGGCAATCCCTGGCGTATTTAAAATTTGCGACAGTAAAAAATTATTTTTTGAATAATTTACTATAGAAAAGGCAAACCCTCGCGTATTTAAAATTTGCGACAGTAAAAAATTAATTTGTGAAAAATTTACCTGGCAAAATTGAAATTTGCGAGAGTAAAAAATTATTTTTTGAATAATTTACTATAGAAAATGCAATCCCTGGCGTATTTAAAATTTGCGACAGTAAAAAATTATTTTTTGAATAATTTACTATAGAAAAGGCAATCCCTGGGATATTTAAAATTTGCGACAGTAGAAAATTATTTTTTGAATAATTTACTATAGAAAAGGCAATCCCTGGCGTAATTAAAATTTGCGACAGTATAAAATTATTTTTTGAATAATTTACTATAGAAAAGGCAATCCCTGGGATATTTTAAAATTTGCGACAGTAGAAAATTATTTTTTGAATAATTTACTATAGAAAAGGCAATCCCTGGCGTAATTAAAATTTGCGACAGTAGAAAATTATTTTTTGAAAAGTTTACTAAAGAAAAAGGCAATCCCTGGCGCACTTAAAATTTGCGACAGTAAAAAATTATTTTTTGAATAATTTACTGTAGAAAAGGCAATCCCTGGCGTATTTAAAATTTGCCGACAGTAAAAAATTATTTTTTGAATAATTTACTATAGATAAGGCAATCCCTGGCGCACTTAAAATTTGCGACAGTAAAAAATTATTTTTTGAATAATTTACTATAGAAAAGGCAATCCCTGGCGCAATTAAAATTTGCGACAGTTGAAAATTATATTTTGAATAATTTACTATAGAAAAGGCAATCCATGGCGCACTTAAAATTTGCGACAGTAAAAAATTATTTTTTGAATAATTTACTATAGAAAAGGCAATCCCTGGCGTATTTAAAATTTGCGACAGTATAAAATTATTTTTTGAATAATTTACTATAGAAAAGGCAATCCCTGGCGTAATTAAAATTTGCGACAGTAGAAAATTATTTTTTTTGAATAATTTACTATAGAAAAGGCAATCCCTGGCGTATTTTAAAATTTGCGACAGTAAAAAATTAATTAGTGAAAAATTTACCTGGCAAAATTGAAATTTGCGAGAGTAAAAAATTATTTTTTGAATAATTTACTATAGAAAAGGCAATCCCTGGCGTATTTAAAATTGCGACAGTAAAAAAATTATTTTTTGAATAATTTACTATAGAAAAGTAATCCCTGGGATATTTAAAATTTGCGACAGTAGAAAATTATTTTTTGAATAATTTACTATAGAAAAGGCAATCCCTGGCGTAATTAAAATTTGCGACAGTAGAAAATTATTTTTTGAAAAGTTTACTAAAGAAAAGGCAATCCCTGGCGTATTTAAAATTTGCGACAGTAAAAAATTATTTTTTGAATAATTTACTATAGAAAAGGCAATCCCTGGGATATTTAAAATTTGCGACAGTAGAAAATTATTTTTTTGAATAATTTACTATAGAAAAGGCAATCCCTGGCGTAATTAAAATTTGCGACAGTAGAAAATTATTTTTTGAAAAGTTTACTAAAGAAAAGGTAATCCCTGGCGCACTTAAAATTTGCGACAGTAAAAAATTATTTTTTTGAATAATTTACTGTAGAAAAGGCAATCCCTGGCGTATTTTAAAATTTGCGACAGTAAAAAATTATTTTTTGAATAATTTACTATAGAAAAGGCAATCCCTGGCGCACTTAAAATTTGCGACAGTAAAAAAATTATTTTTTGAATAATTTACTATAGAAAAGGCAATCCCTGGCGCAATTTAAAATTTGCGACAGTTGAAAATTCTATTTTGAATAATTTACTATAGAAAAGGCAATCCATGGCGCACTTAAAATTTGCGACAGTATAAAAATTATTTTTTTGAATAATTTACTATAGAAAAGCAATCCCTGGCGTATTTAAAATTTGCGACAGTATAAAATTATTTTTTGAATAATTTACTATAGAAAAGGCAATCCCTGGCGTAATTAAAATTTGCGACAGTAGAAAATTATTTTTTTGAATAATTTACTATAGAAAATGCAATCCCTGGCGTATTTAAAATTTGCGACAGTATAAAATTAATTTGTGAAAAATTTACCTGGCAAAATTGAAATTTGCGAGAGTAAAAAATTATTTTTTGAATAATTTACTATAGAAAAGGCAATCCCTGGCGTATTTAAAATTTGCGACAGTAAAAAATTATTTTTTGAATAATTTACTATAGAAAAGGCAATCCCTGGGATATTTAAAATTTGCGACAGTAGAAAATTATTTTTTGAATAATTTACTATAGAAAAGGCAATCCCTGGCGTAATTAAAATTTGCGACAGTAGAAAATTATTTTTTTGAAAAGTTTACTAAAGAAAAGGCAATCCCTGGCGCACTTAAAATTTGCGACAGTAAAAAATTATTTTTTGAATAATTTACTGTAGAAAAGGCAATCCCTGGCGTATTTAAAATTTGCGACAGTAAAAAATTATTTTTTGAATAATTTACTATAGAAAAGGCAATCCCTGGCGCACTTAAAATTTGCGACAGTAAAAAATTATTTTTTGAATAATTTACTATAGAAAAGGCAATCCCTGGCGCAATTAAAATTTGCGACAGTTGAAAATTATATTTTGAATAATTTACTATAGAAAAGGCAATCCATGGCGCACTTAAAATTTGCGACAGTAAAAAATTATTTTTTGAATAATTTACTATAGAAAAGGCAATCCCTGGCGTATTTAAAAATTTGCGACAGTATAAAATTATTTTTTGAATAATTTACTATAATAGAAAAGGCAATCCCTGGCGTAATTAAAATTTGCGACAGTAGAAAATTATTTTTTGAATAATTTACTATAGAAAAGGCAATCCCTGGCGTATTTAAAATTTGCGACAGTAAAAAAATTAATTTGTGAAAATTTACCTGGCAAAATTGAAATTTGCGAGAGTAAAAAATTATTTTTTGAATAATTTACTATAGAAAAGGCAATCCCTGGCGTATTTAAAATTTGCGACAGTATAAAATTATTTTTTGAATAATTTACTATAGAAAAGGCAATCCCTGGCTTAATTAAAATTTGCGACAGTAGAAAATTATTTTTTGAATAATTTACTATAGAAAAAGGCAATCCCTGGCGTAATTAAAATTTGCGACAGTAAAAAATTAGTTTTTGAAAAATTTACTGTAGAAAAGGAAATCCCTGGCGCAGTTAAAACTTGCGATAGTAAAAAATTATTTTTTGAATAATTTACTATAGAAAAGGCAATCCCTGGCGCACTTAAAATTTGCGACAGTAAAAAATTATTTTTTGAATAATTTACTATAGAAAAAGGCAATCCCTGGCGTAATTAAAATTTGCGACAGTAGAAAATTATTTTTTGAATAATTTACTATAGAAAAGGCAATCCCTGGCGTATTTAAAATTTGCGACAGTAAAAAATTAATATTTTGAAAAATTTACTGTAGAAAAGGCAATCCCTGGCGCAATTAAAATTTGCGACAGTAAAAAATTATTTTTTGAATAATTTACTATAGAAAAGGCAATCCCTGCGCACTTAAAATTTGCGACAGTATAAAATTATTTTTTGCAAAATTTACTATAGAAAAGGCAATCCCTGGCGTAATTAAAATTTGCGACAGTATAAAATTATTTTTTGAATAATTTACTATAGAAAAGGCAATCCCTGGCGTAATTAAAATTTGCGACAGTATAAAATTATTTTTTTGAATAATTTACTATAGAAAAGGAAATCCCTGACGTAATTAAAATTTGCGACAGTAGAAAATTATTTTTTGAATAATTTACTATAGAAAAGGCAATCCCTGGGATATTTAAAATTTGCGACAGTAGAAAATTATTTTTTGAATAATTTACTATAGAAAAGGCAATCCCTGGCGTATTTAAAATTTGCGACAGTAAAAAATTAATATTTTGAAAAATTTACTGTAGAAAAGGCAATCCCTGGCGCAATTAAAATTTGCGACAGTAAAAAATTATTTTTTGAATAATTTACTATAGAAAAGGCAATCCCTGGCGCACTTAAATTTGCGACAGTATAAAATTATTTTTTGAATAATTTACTATAGAAAAGGCAATCCCTGGCGTATTTAAAATTTGCGAGAGTAAAAAATTATTTTTTGAATAATTTACTATAGAAAAGGCAATCCCTAGCGCACTTAAAATTTGCGACAGTAAAAAATTATTTTTTGAATAATTTACTATAGAAAACGCAATCCCTGGCGCAATTAAAATTTGCGAAAGTTGAAAAATATTTTTTGAATAATTTACTATAGAAAAGGCAATCTCTGGCGCACTTAAAATTTGCGACAGTCAAAAATTATTTTTTGAATAATTTACTATAGAAAAGGCAATCCCTGGGATATTTAAAATTTGTGACAGTAGAAAATTATTTTTTGAATAATTTACTATAGAAAAGGCAATCCCTGGCGTGTTTAAAATTTGCGACAGTAAAAAATTAATATTTTGCAAAATTTAATAAAAGGCAATCCCTGGCGCAATTAAAATTTGCGACAGTATAAAATTATTTTTTGAATAATTTACTATAGAAAAGGCAATCCATGGCGCAATTAAAATTTGCGACAGTATAAAATTATTTTTTGAATAATTTACTATAGAAAAGGCAATCCCTGGCGCAATTAAAACTTGCGACAGTAGAAAATTATTTTTTGAATAATTTACTATAGAAAAGGCAATCCCTGGCGTAATTAAAATTTGCGACAGTATAAAATTATTTTTTGAATAATTTACTATAGAAAAGGCAATCCCTGGCGTAATTAAAATTTGCGACAGTATAAAATTATTTTTTTGAATAATTTACTATAGAAAAGGCAATCCCTGGCGTAATTAAAATTTGCGACAGTAGAAAATTATTTTTTGAATAATTTACAATAAAAAAGGCAATCCCTGGGATATTTAAAATTTGCGACAGTAGAAAATTATTTTTTGAATAATTTACTATAGAAAAGGCAATCCCTGGCGTATTTAAAATTTGCGACAGTAAAAAATTAATTTGTGAAAAATTTACCTGGCGAAATTGAAATTTGCGAGAGTAAAAAATTATTTTTTGAATAATTTACTATAGAAAAGGCAATCCCTGGCGTAATTAAAATTTGCGACAGTAAAAAATTATTTTTTGAATAATTTACTATAGAAAAGGCAATCCCTGGCGCACTTAAAATTTGCGACAGTAAAAAATTATTTTTTGAATAATTTACTATAGAAAAGGCAATCTCTGGCGCACTTAAAATTTGCGACAGTCAAAAATTATTTTTTGAATAATTTACTATAGAAAAGGCAATCCCTGGGATATTTAAAATTTGTGACAGTAGAAAATTATTTTTTGAATAATTTACTATAGAAAAGGCAATCCCTGGCGTGTTTAAAATTTGCGACAGTAAAAAATTAATATTTTGCAAAATTTAATAAAAGGCAATCCCTGGCGCAATTAAAATTTGCGACAGTATAAAATTATTTTTTGAATAATTTACTATAGAAAAGGCAATCCATGGCGCAATTAAAATTTGCGACAGTATAAAATTATTTTTTGAATAATTTACTATAGAAAAGGCAATCCCTGGCGCAATTAAAATTTGCGATAGTAAAAAATTAATTTGTGAGAAATTTACTATAGAAACGGCAATCCCTGGGATATTTAAAATTTGCGACAGTAGAAAATTATTTTTTGAATAATTTACTATAGAAGGGCAATCCCTGGCGCAATTAAAAGTTGCGACAGTAAAAAATTATTTTTTGAATAATTTACTATAGAAAAGGCAATCCCTGGCGTAATTAAAATTTGCGACAGTATAAAATTATTTTTTGAATAATTTACTATAGAAAAGGCAATCCCTGGCGCACTTAAAATTTGCGACAGTTAGAAATTATTTTTTGAATAATTTACTATAGAAAAGGCAATCCCTGGCGTAATTAAAATTTGCGACAGTAGAATATTATTTTTTGAATAATTTACTATAGAAAAGGCAATCCCTGGCGCACTTAAAATTTGCGACAGTAAAAAATTAATTTGTGAGAAATTTACTATAGAAAAGGCAATCCCTGGTATATTTAAAATTTGCGACAGTAGAAAATAATTTTTTGAAAAATTTACTGTAGAAAAGGCAATCCCTGGCGTAATTAAAATTTGCGACAGTAAAAAATTATTTTTTGCAAAATTTACTATAGAAAAGGTAATCCCTGGCGCAATTACAATTTGCGACAGTAAAAAATTATTTTTTGAATAATTTACTATAGAAAAGGCAATCCCTGGCGCAATTAAAATTTGCGACAGTAAAAAATAATTTTTTGAAAAATTTACTATAGAAAAGGCAATCCCTGGCGTATTTAAAATTTGCGACAGTAAAAAATTATTTTTTGAAAAATTTACTATAGAAAAGGCAATCCCTGGCGTTTTTAAAATTTGCGACAGTATAAAATTAATTTTTGAAAAATTTACTGTAGAAAAGGCAATCCCTGGCGTAATTAAAATTTGCGACAGTAAAAAATTATTTTTTGCAAAATTTACTATAGAAAAGGTAATCCCTGGCGCAATTGCAATTTGCGACAGTAAAAAATTATTTTTTTGCAAAATTTACTATAGAATAGGCAAACCCTGGCGTATTTAAAATTTGCGACAGTAGAAAATTATTTTTTGAATAATTTACTATAGAAAAGGCAATCCCCGGCGCAATTAAAATTTGCGACAGTAGAAAATTATTTTTTGAATAATTTACTATAGAAAAGGCAATCCCTGGCGCAATTAAAATTTGCGACAGTATAAAATTAATTTTTGAATAATTTACTATAGAAAAGGCAATCCCTGGCGCACTTAAAATTTGCGATAGTAAAAAATTATTTTTTGAATAATTTACTATAGAAAAGGCAATCCCTGGCGTAATTAAAATTTGCGACAGTATAAAATTATTTTTTGAATAATTTACTATAGAAAAGGCAATCCCTGGCGCAATTAAAATTTGCGACAGTAAAAAATTAATGTGTGAGAAATTTACTATAGAAAAGGCAATCCCTGGGATATTTAAAATTTGCGACAGTAGAAAATTATTTTTTGAATAATTTACTATAGAAAAGGCAATCCCTGGCGCTGTTAAAATTTGCGACAGTAAAAAATTATTTTTTGAATAATTTACTATAGAAAGGCAATCCCTGGCGTAATTAAAATTTGCGACAGTAGAAAATTATTTTTTGAATAATTTACTATAGAAAAGGCAATCCCTGGTGCACTTAAAATTTGCGATAGTAAAAAATTATTTTTTTGAATAATTCACTATAGAAAAGGCAATCCCTGGCGCACTTAAAATTTGCGACAGTCAAAAATTATTTTTTGAATAATTTACTATAGAAAAGGCAATCCCTGGGATATTTAAAATTTGTGACAGTAGAAAATTATTTTTTGAATAATTTACTATAGAAAAGGCAATCCCTGGCGTGTTTAAAATTTGCGACAGTAAAAAATTAATATTTTGCAAAATTTAATAAAAGGCAATCCCTGGCGCAATTAAAATTTGCGACAGTATAAAATTATTTTTTGAATAATTTACTATAGAAAAGGCAATCCATGGCGCAATTAAAATTTGCGACAGTATAAAATTATTTTTTGAATAATTTACTATAGAAAAGGCAATCCCTGGGATATTTAAAATTTGTGACAGTAGAAAATTATTTTTTGAATAATTTACTATAGAAAAGGCAATCCCTGGCGTGTTTAAAATTTGCGACAGTAAAAAATTAATATTTTGCAAAATTTAATAAAAGGCAATCCCTGGCGCAATTAAAATTTGCGACAGTATAAAATTATTTTTTGAATAATTTACTATAGAAAAGGCAATCCATGGCGCAATTAAAATTTGCGACAGTATAAAATTATTTTTTGAATAATTTACTATAGAAAAGGCAATCCCTGGCGCAATTAAAATTTGCGATAGTAAAAAATTAATTTGTGAGAAATTTACTATAGAAACGGCAATCCCTGGGATATTTAAAATTTGCGACAGTAGAAAATTATTTTTTGAATAATTTACTATAGAAGGGCAATCCCTGGCGCAATTAAAATTTGCGACAGTAAAAAATTATTTTTTGAATAATTTACTATAGAAAAGGCAATCCCTGGCGTAATTAAAATTTGCGACAGTATAAAATTATTTTTTGAATAATTTACTATAGAAAAGGCAATCCCTGGCGCACTTAAAATTTGCGACAGTTAGAAATTATTTTTTGAATAATTTACTATAGAAAAGGCAATCCCTGGCGTAATTAAAATTTGCGACAGTAGAATATTATTTTTTGAATAATTTACTATAGAAAAGGCAATCCCTGGCGCACTTAAAATTTGCGACAGTAAAAAATTAATTTGTGAGAAATTTACTATAGAAAAGGCAATCCCTGGTATATTTAAAATTTGCGACAGTAGAAAATAATTTTTTGAAAAATTTACTGTAGAAAAGGCAATCCCTGGCGTAATTAAAATTTGCGACAGTAAAAAATTATTTTTTGCAAAATTTACTATAGAAAAGTAATCCCTGGCGCAATTACAATTTGCGACAGTAAAAAATTATTTTTTGAATAATTTACTAAAGAAAAGGCAATCCCTGGCGTGTTTAAAATTTGCGACAGTAAAAAATTAATATTTTGCAAAATTTAATAAAAGGCAATCCCTGGCGCAATTAAAATTTGCGACAGTATAAAATTATTTTTTGAATAATTTACTATAGAAAAGGCAATCCATGGCGCAATTAAAATTTGCGACAGTATAAAATTATTTTTTGAATAATTTACTATAGAAAAGGCAATCCATGGCGCAATTAAAATTTGCGACAGTATAAAATTATTTTTTGAATAATTTACTATAGAAAAGGCAATCCCTGGCGCAATTAAAATTTGCGATAGTAAAAAATTAATTTGTGAGAAATTTACTATAGAAACGGCAATCCCTGGGATATTTAAAATTTGCGACAGTAGAAAATTATTTTTTGAATAATTTACTATAGAAGGGCAATCCCTGGCGCAATTAAAATTTGCGACAGTAAAAAATTATTTTTTGAATAATTTACTATAGAAAAGGCAATCCCTGGCGTAATTAAAATTTGCGACAGTATAAAATTATTTTTTGAATAATTTACTATAGAAAAGGCAATCCCTGGCGCACTTAAAATTTGCGACAGTTAGAAATTATTTTTTGAATAATTTACTATAGAAAAGGCAATCCCTGGCGTAATTAAAATTTGCGACAGTAGAATATTATTTTTTGAATAATTTACTATAGAAAAGGCAATCCCTGGCGCACTTAAAATTTGCGACAGTAAAAAATTAATTTGTGAGAAATTTACTATAGAAAAGGCAATCCCTGGTATATTTAAAATTTGCGACAGTAGAAAATAATTTTTTGAATAATTTACTATAGAAAAGGCAATCCCTGGCGTGTTTAAAATTTGCGACAGTAAAAAATTAATATTTTGCAAAATTTAATAAAAGGCAATCCCTGGCGCAATTAAAATTTGCGACAGTATAAAATTATTTTTTGAATAATTTACTATAGAAAAGGCAATCCATGGCGCAATTAATATTTGCGACAGTATAAAATTATTTTTTGAATAATTTACTATAGAAAAGGCAATCCCTGGCGCAATTAAAATTTGCGATAGTAAAAAATTAATTTGTGAGAAATTTACTATAGAAACGGCAATCCCTGGGATATTTAAAATTTGCGACAGTAGAAAATTATTTTTTGAATAATTTACTATAGAAGGGCAATCCCTGGCGCAATTAAAATTTGCGACAGTAAAAAATTATTTTTTGAATAATTTACTATAGAAAAGGCAATCCCTGGCGTAATTAAAATTTGCGACAGTATAAAATTATTTTTTGAATAATTTACTATAGAAAAGGCAATCCCTGGCGCACTTAAAATTTGCGACAGTTAGAAATTATTTTTTGAATAATTTACTATAGAAAAGGCAATCCCTGGCGTAATTAAAATTTGCGACAGTAGAATATTATTTTTTGAATAATTTACTATAGAAAAGGCAATCCCTGGCGCACTTAAAATTTGCGACAGTAAAAAATTAATTTGTGAGAAATTTACTATAGAAAAGGCAATCCCTGGTATATTTAAAATTTGCGACAGTAGAAAATAATTTTTTGAAAAATTTACTGTAGAAAAGGCAATCCCTGGCGTAATTAAAATTTGCGACAGTAAAAAATTATTTTTTGCAAAATTTACTATAGAAAAGTAATCCCTGGCGCAATTACAATTTGCGACAGTAAAAAATTATTTTTTGAATAATTTACTAAAGAAAAGGCAATCCCTGGCGTGTTTAAAATTTGCGACAGTAAAAAATTAATATTTTGCAAAATTTAATAAAAGGCAATCCCTGGCGCAATTAAAATTTGCGACAGTATAAAATTATTTTTTGAATAATTTACTATAGAAAAGGCAATCCATGGCGCAATTAAAATTTGCGACAGTATAAAATTATTTTTTGAATAATTTACTATAGAAAAGGCAATCCATGGCGCAATTAAAATTTGCGACAGTATAAAATTATTTTTTGAATAATTTACTATAGAAAAGGCAATCCCTGGCGCAATTAAAATTTGCGATAGTAAAAAATTAATTTGTGAGAAATTTACTATAGAAACGGCAATCCCTGGGATATTTAAAATTTGCGACAGTAGAAAATTATTTTTTGAATAATTTACTATAGAAGGGCAATCCCTGGCGCAATTAAAATTTGCGACAGTAAAAAATTATTTTTTGAATAATTTACTATAGAAAAGGCAATCCCTGGCGTAATTAAAATTTGCGACAGTATAAAATTATTTTTTGAATAATTTACTATAGAAAAGGCAATCCCTGGCGCACTTAAAATTTGCGACAGTTAGAAATTATTTTTTGAATAATTTACTATAGAAAAGGCAATCCCTGGCGTAATTAAAATTTGCGACAGTAGAATATTATTTTTTGAATAATTTACTATAGAAAAGGCAATCCCTGGCGCACTTAAAATTTGCGACAGTAAAAAATTAATTTGTGAGAAATTTACTATAGAAAAGGCAATCCCTGGTATATTTAAAATTTGCGACAGTAGAAAATAATTTTTTGAATAATTTACTATAGAAAAGGCAATCCCTGGCGTGTTTAAAATTTGCGACAGTAAAAAATTAATATTTTGCAAAATTTAATAAAAGGCAATCCCTGGCGCAATTAAAATTTGCGACAGTATAAAATTATTTTTTGAATAATTTACTATAGAAAAGGCAATCCATGGCGCAATTAAAATTTGCGACAGTATAAAATTATTTTTTGAATAATTTACTATAGAAAAGGCAATCCCTGGCGCAATTAAAATTTGCGATAGTAAAAAATTAATTTGTGAGAAATTTACTATAGAAACGGCAATCCCTGGGATATTTAAAATTTGCGACAGTAGAAAATTATTTTTTGAATAATTTACTATAGAAGGGCAATCCCTGGCGCAATTAAAATTTGCGACAGTAAAAAATTATTTTTTGAATAATTTACTATAGAAAAGGCAATCCCTGGCGTAATTAAAATTTGCGACAGTATAAAATTATTTTTTGAATAATTTACTATAGAAAAGGCAATCCCTGGCGCACTTAAAATTTGCGACAGTTAGAAATTATTTTTTGAATAATTTACTATAGAAAAGGCAATCCCTGGCGTAATTAAAATTTGCGACAGTAGAATATTATTTTTTGAATAATTTACTATAGAAAAGGCAATCCCTGGCGCACTTAAAATTTGCGACAGTAAAAAATTAATTTGTGAGAAATTTACTATAGAAAAGGCAATCCCTGGTATATTTAAAATTTGCGACAGTAGAAAATAATTTTTTGAAAAATTTACTGTAGAAAAGGCAATCCCTGGCGTAATTAAAATTTGCGACAGTAAAAAATTATTTTTTGCAAAATTTACTATAGAAAAGGTAATCCCTGGCGCAATTACAATTTGCGACAGTAAAAAATTATTTTTTGAATAATTTACTATAGAAAAGGCAATCCCTGGCGCAATTAAAATTTGCGACAGTAAAAAATTATTTTTTGAAAAATTTACTATAGAAAAGGCAATCCCTGGCGTATTTAAAATTTGCGACAGTAAAAAATTATTTTTTGAAAAATTTACTATAGAAAAGGCAATCCCTGGCGTTTTTAAAATTTGCGACAGTATAAAATTAATTTTTGAAAAATTTACTGTAGAAAAGGCAATCCCTGGCGTAATTAAAATTTGCGACAGTAAAAAATTATTTTTTGCAAAATTTACTATAGAAAAGGTAATCCCTGGCGCAATTACAATTTGCGACAGTAAAAAATTATTTTTTTGCAAAATTTACTATAGAATAGGCAAACCCTGGCGTATTTAAAATTTGCGACAGTAGAAAATTATTTTTTGAATAATTTACTATAGAAAAGGCAATCCCCGGCGCAATTAAAATTTGCGACAGTAGAAAATTATTTTTTGAATAATTTACTATAGAAAAGGCAATCCCTGGCGCAATTAAAATTTGCGACAGTATAAAATTAATTTTTGAATAATTTACTATAGAAAAGGCAATCCCTGGCGCACTTAAAATTTGCGATAGTAAAAAATTATTTTTTGAATAATTTACTATAGAAAAGGCAATCCCTGGCGTAATTAAAATTTGCGACAGTATAAAATTATTTTTTGAATAATTTACTATAGAAAAGGCAATCCCTGGCGCAATTAAAATTTGCGACAGTAAAAAATTAATGTGTGAGAAATTTACTATAGAAAAGGCAATCCCTGGGATATTTAAAATTTGCGACAGTAGAAAATTATTTTTTTAATAATTTACTATAGAAAAGGCAATCCCTGGCGCTGTTAAAATTTGCGACAGTAAAAAATTATTTTTTGAATAATTTACTATAGAAAAGGCAATCCCTGGCGCAATTAAAATTTGCGACAGTAAAAAATAATTTTTTGAAAAATTTACTATAGAAAAGGCAATCCCTGGCGTATTTAAAATTTGCGACAGTAAAAAATTATTTTTTGAAAAATTTACTATAGAAAAGGCAATCCCTGGCGTTTTTAAAATTTGCGACAGTATAAAATTAATTTTTGAAAAATTTACTGTAGAAAAGGCAATCCCTGGCGTAATTAAAATTTGCGACAGTAAAAAATTATTTTTTGCAAAATTTACTATAGAAAAGGTAATCCCTGGCGCAATTACAATTTGCGACAGTAAAAAATTATTTTTTTGCAAAATTTACTATAGAATAGGCAAACCCTGGCGTATTTAAAATTTGCGACAGTAGAAAATTATTTTTTGAATAATTTACTATAGAAAAGGCAATCCCCGGCGCAATTAAAATTTGCGACAGTAGAAAATTATTTTTTGAATAATTTACTATAGAAAAGGCAATCCCTGGCGCAATTAAAATTTGCGACAGTATAAAATTAATTTTTGAATAATTTACTATAGAAAAGGCAATCCCTGGCGCACTTAAAATTTGCGATAGTAAAAAATTATTTTTTGAATAATTTACTATAGAAAAGGCAATCCCTGGCGTAATTAAAATTTGCGACAGTATAAAATTATTTTTTGAATAATTTACTATAGAAAAGGCAATCCCTGGCGCAATTAAAATTTGCGACAGTAAAAAATTAATGTGTGAGAAATTTACTATAGAAAAGGCAATCCCTGGGATATTTAAAATTTGCGACAGTAGAAAATTATTTTTTGAATAATTTACTATAGAAAAGGCAATCCCTGGCGCTGTTAAAATTTGCGACAGTAAAAAATTATTTTTTGAATAATTTACTATAGAAAGGCAATCCCTGGCGTAATTAAAATTTGCGACAGTAGAAAATTATTTTTTGAATAATTTACTATAGAAAAGGCAATCCCTGGTGCACTTAAAATTTGCGATAGTAAAAAATTAGTTTTTTGAATAATTCACTATAGAAAAGGCAATCCCTGGCGCACTTAAAATTTGCGACAGTCAAAAATTATTTTTTGAATAATTTACTATAGAAAAGGCAATCCCTGGGATATTTAAAATTTGTGACAGTAGAAAATTATTTTTTGAATAATTTACTATAGAAAAGGCAATCCCTGGCGTGTTTAAAATTTGCGACAGTAAAAAATTAATATTTTGCAAAATTTAATAAAAGGCAATCCCTGGCGCAATTAAAATTTGCGACAGTATAAAATTATTTTTTGAATAATTTACTATAGAAAAGGCAATCCATGGCGCAATTAAAATTTGCGACAGTATAAAATTATTTTTTGAATAATTTACTATAGAAAAGGCAATCCCTGGGATATTTAAAATTTGTGACAGTAGAAAATTATTTTTTGAATAATTTACTATAGAAAAGGCAATCCCTGGCGTGTTTAAAATTTGCGACAGTAAAAAATTAATATTTTGCAAAATTTAATAAAAGGCAATCCCTGGCGCAATTAAAATTTGCGACAGTATAAAATTATTTTTTGAATAATTTACTATAGAAAAGGCAATCCATGGCGCAATTAAAATTTGCGACAGTATAAAATTATTTTTTGAATAATTTACTATAGTAAAGGCAATCCCTGGCGCAATTAAAATTTGCGATAGTAAAAAATTAATTTGTGAGAAATTTACTATAGAAACGGCAATCCCTGGGATATTTAAAATTTGCGACAGTAGAAAATTATTTTTTGAATAATTTACTATAGAAGGGCAATCCCTGGCGCAATTAAAATTTGCGACAGTAAAAAATTATTTTTTGAATAATTTACTATAGAAAAGGCAATCCCTGGCGTAATTAAAATTTGCGACAGTATAAAATTATTTTTTGAATAATTTACTATAGAAAAGGCAATCCCTGGCGCACTTAAAATTTGCGACAGTTAGAAATTATTTTTTGAATAATTTACTATAGAAAAGGCAATCCCTGGCGTAATTAAAATTTGCGACAGTAGAATATTATTTTTTGAATAATTTACTATAGAAAAGGCAATCCCTGGCGCACTTAAAATTTGCGATAGTAAAAAATTAATTTGTGAGAAATTTACTATAGAAAAGGCAATCCCTGGTATATTTAAAATTTGCGACAGTAGAAAATAATTTTTTGAAAAATTTACTGTAGAAAAGGCAATCCCTGGCGTAATTAAAATTTGCGACAGTAAAAAATTATTTTTTGCAAAATTTACTATAGAAAAGTAATCCCTGGCGCAATTACAATTTGCGACAGTAAAAAATTATTTTTTGAATAATTTACTATAGAAAAGGCAATCCCTGGCGTGTTTAAAATTTGCGACAGTAAAAAATTAATATTTTGCAAAATTTAATAAAAGGCAATCCCTGGCGCAATTAAAATTTGCGACAGTATAAAATTATTTTTTGAATAATTTACTATAGAAAAGGCAATCCATGGCGCAATTAAAATTTGCGACAGTATAAAATTATTTTTTGAATAATTTACTATAGAAAAGGCAATCCATGGCGCAATTAAAATTTGCGACAGTATAAAATTATTTTTTGAATAATTTACTATAGAAAAGGCAATCCCTGGCGCAATTAAAATTTGCGATAGTAAAAAATTAATTTGTGAGAAATTTACTATAGAAACGGCAATCCCTGGGATATTTAAAATTTGCGACAGTAGAAAATTATTTTTTGAATAATTTACTATAGAAGGGCAATCCCTGGCGCAATTAAAATTTGCGACAGTAAAAAATTATTTTTTGAATAATTTACTATAGAAAAGGCAATCCCTGGCGTAATTAAAATTTGCGACAGTATAAAATTATTTTTTGAATAATTTACTATAGAAAAGGCAATCCCTGGCGCACTTAAAATTTGCGACAGTTAGAAATTATTTTTTGAATAATTTACTATAGAAAAGGCAATCCCTGGCGTAATTAAAATTTGCGACAGTAGAATATTATTTTTTGAATAATTTACTATAGAAAAGGCAATCCCTGGCGCACTTAAAATTTGCGACAGTAAAAAATTAATTTGTGAGAAATTTACTATAGAAAAGGCAATCCCTGGTATATTTAAAATTTGCGACAGTAGAAAATAATTTTTTGAATAATTTACTATAGAAAAGGCAATCCCTGGCGTGTTTAAAATTTGCGACAGTAAAAAATTAATATTTTGCAAAATTTAATAAAAGGCAATCCCTGGCGCAATTAAAATTTGCGACAGTATAAAATTATTTTTTGAATAATTTACTATAGAAAAGGCAATCCATGGCGCAATTAAAATTTGCGACAGTATAAAATTATTTTTTGAATAATTTACTATAGAAAAGGCAATCCCTGGCGCAATTAAAATTTGCGATAGTAAAAAATTAATTTGTGAGAAATTTACTATAGAAACGGCAATCCCTGGGATATTTAAAATTTGCGACAGTAGAAAATTATTTTTTGAATAATTTACTATAGAAGGGCAATCCCTGGCGCAATTAAAATTTGCGACAGTAAAAAATTATTTTTTGAATAATTTACTATAGAAAAGGCAATCCCTGGCGTAATTAAAATTTGCGACAGTATAAAATTATTTTTTGAATAATTTACTATAGAAAAGGCAATCCCTGGCGCACTTAAAATTTGCGACAGTTAGAAATTATTTTTTGAATAATTTACTATAGAAAAGGCAATCCCTGGCGTAATTAAAATTTGCGACAGTAGAATATTATTTTTTGAATAATTTACTATAGAAAAGGCAATCCCTGGCGCACTTAAAATTTGCGACAGTAAAAAATTAATTTGTGAGAAATTTACTATAGAAAAGGCAATCCCTGGTATATTTAAAATTTGCGACAGTAGAAAATAATTTTTTGAAAAATTTACTGTAGAAAAGGCAATCCCTGGCGTAATTAAAATTTGCGACAGTAAAAAATTATTTTTTGCAAAATTTACTATAGAAAAGGTAATCCCTGGCGCAATTACAATTTGCGACAGTAAAAAATTATTTTTTGAATAATTTACTATAGAAAAGGCAATCCCTGGCGCAATTAAAATTTGCGACAGTAAAAAATTATTTTTTGAAAAATTTACTATAGAAAAGGCAATCCCTGGCGTATTTAAAATTTGCGACAGTAAAAAATTATTTTTTGAAAAATTTACTATAGAAAAGGCAATCCCTGGCGTTTTTAAAATTTGCGACAGTATAAAATTAATTTTTGAAAAATTTACTGTAGAAAAGGCAATCCCTGGCGTAATTAAAATTTGCGACAGTAAAAAATTATTTTTTGCAAAATTTACTATAGAAAAGGTAATCCCTGGCGCAATTACAATTTGCGACAGTAAAAAATTATTTTTTTGCAAAATTTACTATAGAATAGGCAAACCCTGGCGTATTTAAAATTTGCGACAGTAGAAAATTATTTTTTGAATAATTTACTATAGAAAAGGCAATCCCCGGCGCAATTAAAATTTGCGACAGTAGAAAATTATTTTTTGAATAATTTACTATAGAAAAGGCAATCCCTGGCGCAATTAAAATTTGCGACAGTATAAAATTAATTTTTGAATAATTTACTATAGAAAAGGCAATCCCTGGCGCACTTAAAATTTGCGATAGTAAAAAATTATTTTTTGAATAATTTACTATAGAAAAGGCAATCCCTGGCGTAATTAAAATTTGCGACAGTATAAAATTATTTTTTGAATAATTTACTATAGAAAAGGCAATCCCTGGCGCAATTAAAATTTGCGACAGTAAAAAATTAATGTGTGAGAAATTTACTATAGAAAAGGCAATCCCTGGGATATTTAAAATTTGCGACAGTAGAAAATTATTTTTTGAATAATTTACTATAGAAAAGGCAATCCCTGGCGCTGTTAAAATTTGCGACAGTAAAAAATTATTTTTTGAATAATTTACTATAGAAAGGCAATCCCTGGCGTAATTAAAATTTGCGACAGTAGAAAATTATTTTTTGAATAATTTACTATAGAAAAGGCAATCCCTGGTGCACTTAAAATTTGCGATAGTAAAAAATTATTTTTTTGAATAATTCACTATAGAAAAGGCAATCCCTGGCGTAATTAAAATTTGCGACAGTAGAAAATTATTTTTTGAATAATTTACTATAGAAAAGGCAATCCCTGGCGCACTTAAAATTTGCGACAGTAAAAAATTAATTTGTGAGAAATTTACTATAGAAGAGGCAATCCCTGGGATATTTAAAATTTGCGACAGTAGAAAATTATTTTTTGAATAATTTACTATAGAAAAGGCAATCCCTGGCGCTGTTAAAATTTGCGACAGTAAAAAATTATTTTTTGAATAATTTACTATAGAAAGGCAATCCCTGGCGTAATTAAAATTTGCGACAGTAGAAAATTATTTTTTGAATAATTTACTATAGAAAAGGCAATCCCTGGTGCACTTAAAATTTGCGATAGTAAAAAATTATTTTTTTGAATAATTTACTATAGAAAAGGCAATCCCTGGCGTGTTTAAAATTTGCGACAGTAAAAAATTAATATTTTGCAAAATTTAATAAAAGGCAATCCCTGGCGCAATTAAAATTTGCGACAGTATAAAATTATTTTTTGAATAATTTACTATAGAAAAGGCAATCCATGGCGCAATTAAAATTTGCGACAGTATAAAATTATTTTTTGAATAATTTACTATAGAAAAGGCAATCCCTGGCGCAATTAAAATTTGCGATAGTAAAAAATTAATTTGTGAGAAATTTACTATAGAAACGGCAATCCCTGGTATATTTAAAATTTGCGACAGTAGAAAATTATTTTTTGAATAATTTACTATAGAAGGGCAATCCCTGGCGCAATTAAAATTTGCGACAGTAAAAAATTATTTTTTGAATAATTTACTATAGAAAAGGCAATCCCTGGCGTAATTAAAATTTGCGACAGTATAAAATTATTTTTTGAATAATTTACTATAGAAAAGGCAATCCCTGGCGCACTTAAAATTTGCGACAGTTAGAAATTATTTTTTGAATAATTTACTATAGAAAAGGCAATCCCTGGCGTAATTAAAATTTGCGACAGTAGAATATTATTTTTTGAATAATTTACTATAGAAAAGGCAATCCCTGGCGCACTTAAAATTTGCGACAGTAAAAAATTAATTTGTGAGAAATTTACTATAGAAAAGGCAATCCCTGGTATATTTAAAATTTGCGACAGTAGAAAATAATTTTTTGAAAAATTTACTGTAGAAAAGGCAATCCCTGGCGTAATTAAAATTTGCGACAGTAAAAAATTATTTTTTGCAAAATTTACTATAGAAAAGGTAATCCCTGGCGCAATTACAATTTGCGACAGTAAAAAAATATTTTTTGAATAATTTACTATAGAAAAGGCAATCCCTGGCGCAATTAAAATTTGCGACAGTAAAAAATTATTTTTTGAAAAATTTACTATAGAAAAGGCAATCCCTGGCGTATTTAAAATTTGCGACAGTAAAAAATTATTTTTTGAAAAATTTACTATAGAAAAGGCAATCCTTGGCGTTTTTAAAATTTGCGACAGTATAAAATTAATTTTTGAAAAATTTACTGTAGAAAAGGCAATCCCTGGCGTAATTAAAATTTGCGACAGTAAAAAATTATTTTTTGCAAAATTTACTATAGAAAAGGTAATCCCTGGCGCAATTACAATTTGCGACAGTAAAAAATTATTTTTTTGCAAAATTTACTATAGAATAGGCAATCCCTGGCGTATTTAAAATTTGCGACAGTAGAAAATTATTTTTTGAATAATTTACTATAGAAAAGGCAATCCCCGGCGCAATTAAAATTTGCGACAGTAGAAAATTATTTTTTGAATAATTTACTATAGAAAAGGCAATCCCTGGCGCAATTAAAATTTGCGACAGTATAAAATTAATTTTTGAATAATTTACTATAGAAAAGGCAATCCCTGGCGCACTTAAAATTTGCGATAGTAAAAAATTATTTTTTGAATAATTTACTATAGAAAAGGCAATCCCTGGCGTAATTAAAATTTGCGACAGTATAAAATTATTTTTTGAATAATTTACTATAGAAAAGGCAATCCCTGGCGCAATTAAAATTTGCGACAGTAAAAAATTAATGTGTGAGAAATTTACTATAGAAAAGGCAATCCCTGGGATATTTAAAATTTGCGACAGTAGAAAATTATTTTTTGAATAATTTACTATAGAAAAGGCAATCCCTGGCGCTGTTAAAATTTGCGACAGTAAAAAATTATTTTTTGAATAATTTACTATAGAAAGGCAATCCCTGGCGTAATTAAAATTTGCGACAGTAGAAAATTATTTTTTGAATAATTTACTATAGAAAAGGCAATCCCTGGTGCACTTAAAATTTGCGATAGTAAAAAATTATTTTTTTGAATAATTCACTATAGAAAAGGCAATCCCTGGCGTATTTAAAATTTGCGACAGTAGAAAATTATTTTTTGAATAATTTACTATAGAAAAGGCAATCCCTGGCGCACTTAAAATTTGCGACAGTAAAAAATTAATTTGTGAGAAATTTACTATAGAAGAGGCAATCCCTGGGATATTTAAAATTTGCGACAGTAAAAAATTATTTTTTGAAAAATTTACTATAGAAAAGGCAATCCCTGGCGTATTTAAAATTTGCGACAGTAAAAAATTATTTTTTGAAAAATTTACTATAGAATAGGCAATCCCTGGCGTAATTAAAATTTGCGACAGTAAAAAATTATTTTTTGAATAATTTACTATAGAAAAGGCAATCCCTGGCGTATTTAAAATTTGCGACAGTAAAAAATTATTTTTTGAATAATTTACTATAGTAAAGGCAATCCCTGGCGTAATTAAAATTTGCGACAGTAGAAAATTATTTTTTGCAAAATTTACTATAGAAAAGGTAATCCCTGGCGCAGTTACAATTTGCGACAGTAAAAAATTATTTTTTTGCAAAATTTACTATAGAAAAGGCATTCCCTGGCGTATTTAAAATTTGCGACAGTATAAAATTAATTTTTGAATAATTTACTATAGAAAAGGCAATCCCTGGCGTAATTAAAATTTGCGACAGTAGAAAATTATTTTTTGAATAATTTACTATAGAAAAGGCAATCCCTGGCGTATTTAAAATTTGCGACAGTAAAAAATTATTTTTTGAATAATTTACTATAGAAAAGGCAATCCCTGGCGCACTTAAAATTTGCGACAGTAAAAAATTATTTTTTGAATAATTTACTATAGAAAAGGCAATCCCTGGCGCAATTAAAATTTGCGACAGTATAAAATTAAATTTTGAAAAATTTACTGTAGAAAAGGCAATCCCTGGCGCAATTAAAATTTGCGACAGTAGAAAATTATTTTTTGAAAAATTTACTGTAGAAAAGGCAATCCCTGGCGCAATTAAAATTTGCGACAGTAGAAAATTATTTTTTGAATAATTTACTATAGAAAAGGCAATCCCTGGCGTAATTAAAATTTGCGACAGTATAAAATAATTTTTTTAATAATTTACTATAGAAAAGGCAATCCCTGGCGTAATTAAAATTTGCGACAGTATAAAATTATTTTTTGAATAATTTACTATAGAAAAGGTAATCCCTGGCGTAATTAAAATTTGCGACAGTAAAAAATTAATTTGTGAAAAATTTACCTGGCGAAATTGAAATTTGCGAGAGTAAAAAATTATTTTTTGAATAATTTACTATAGAAGAGGCAATACCTGGCGTAGTTAAAATTTGCGACAGTAAAAAATTATTTTTTGAATAATTTACTATAGAAAAGGCAATCCCTGGCGCACTGAAAATTTGCGACAGTAAAAAATTATTTTTTGAATAATTTACTATAGAAAAGGCAATCCCTGGCGTATTTAAAATTTGCGACAGTAGAAAATTATTTTTTGAATAATTTACTATAGAAAAGGCAATCCCTGGCGTAATTAAAATTTGCGACAGTAAAAAATTAGTTTTTGAAAAATTTACTGTAGAAAAGGCAATCCCTGGCGCAATTAAAACTTGCGATAGTAAAAAATTATTTTTTGAATAATTTACTATAGAAAAGGCAATCCCTGGCGCACTTAAAATTTGCGACAGTAAAAAATTATTTTTTGAATAATTTACTATAGAAAAGGCAATCCCTGGCGTAATTAAAATTTGCGACAGTAGAAAATTATTTTTTGAATAATTTACTATAGAAAAGGCAATCCCTGGCGTATTTAAAATTTGCGACAGTAAAAAATTAATTTGTGAGAAATTTACTATAGAAAAGGCAATCCCTGGGATATTTAAAATTTGCGACAGTAAAAAATTATTTTTTGAATAATTTACTATAGAAAAGGCAATCCCTGGCGCACTTAAAATTTGCGACAGTATAAAATTATTTTTTGCAAAATTTACTATAGAAAAGGCAATCCCTGGCGTAATTAAAATTTGCGACAGTGTAAAATTATTTTTTGAATAATTTACTATAGAAAAGGCAATACCTGGCGTAATTAAAATTTGCGACAGTATAAAATTATTTTTTGAATAATTTACAATAGAAAAGGCAATCCCTGGCGTAATTAAAATTTGCTACAGTAGAAAATTATTTTTTGAATATTTTACTATAGAAAAGGCAATCCCTGGGATATTTAAAATTTGCGACAGTAAAAAATTATTTTTTGAATAATTTACTATAGAAAAGGCAATCCCTGGCGCACTTAAAATTTGCGACAGTATAAAATTATTTTTTGAATAATTTACTATAGAAAAGGCAATCCCTGGCGTATTTAAAATTTGCGACAGTAAAAAATTATTTTTTGAATAATTTACTATAGAAAAGGCAATCCCTGGCGCACTTAAAATTTGCGAGAGTAAAAAATTATTTTTTGAATAATTTACTATAGAAAAGGCAATCCCCGGCGCACTTAAAATTTGCGACAGTAAAAAATTATTTTTTGAATAATTTACTATAAAAAAGGCAATCCCTGGCGTATTTAAAATTTGCGACAGTAAAAAATTAATATTTTGCAAAATTTACTATAGAAAAGGCAATCCTTGGCGCAATTAAAATTTGCGACAGTATAAAATTATTTTTTGAATAATTTACTATAGAAAAGGCAATCCCTGGCGCAATTAAAATTTGCGACAGTAAAAAATTATTTTTTGAATAATTTACTATAGAAAAGGCAATCCCCGGCGCACTTAAAATTTGCGACAGTAAAAAATTATTTTTTGAATAATTTACTATAAAAAAGGCAATCCCTGGCGTATTTAAAATTTGCGACAGTAAAAAATTAATATTTTGCAAAATTTACTATAGAAAAGGCAATCCTTGGCGCAATTAAAATTTGCGACAGTATAAAATTATTTTTTGAATAATTTACTATAGAAAAGGCAATCCCTGGCGTAATTAAAATTTGCGACAGTAGAAAATTATTTTTTGAATAATTTACTATAGAAAAGGCAATCCCTGGCGTATTTAAAATTTGACACAGTAAAAAATAAATTTGTGAAAAATTTACCTGGCGAAATAGAAATTTGCGAGAGTAAAAAATTATTTTTTGAATAATTTACTATAGAAAAGGCAATCCCTGGCGTAATTAAAATTTGCGACAGTAAAAAATTATTTTTTGAATAATTTACTATAGAAAAGGCAATCCCTGGCGCACTTAAAATTTGCGACAATAAAAAATTATTTTTTGAATAATTTACTATAGAAAAGGCAATCCCTGGCGTAATTAAAATTTGCGACAGTAGAAAATTATTTTTTGAATAATTTACTATAGAAAAGGCAATCCCCGGAGCACTTAAAATTTGCGACAGTAAAAAATTATTTTTTGAATAATTTACTATAGGAAAGGCAATCCCTGGGATATTTAAAATTTGCGACAGTAGAAAATTATTTTTTGAATAATTTACTATAAAAAAGGCAATCCCTGGCGTATTTAAAATTTGCGACAGTAAAAAATTAATATTTTGCAAAATTTACTATAGAAAAGGCAATCCTTGGCGCAATTAAAATTTGCGACAGTATAAAATTATTTTTTGAATAATTTACTATAGAAAAGGCAATCCCTGGCGCAATTAAAATTTGCGACAGTATAAAATTATTTTTTGAATAATTTACTATAGAAAAGGCAATCCCTGGCGCAATTAAAATTTGCGACAGTAAAAAATTAATTTGTGAGAAATTTACTATAGAAAAGGCAATCCCTGGGATATTTAAAATTTGCGACAGTAGAAAATTATTTTTTGAATAATTTACTATAGAAAAGGCAATCCCTGGCGCAATTAAAATTTGCGACAGTAAAAAATTATTTTTTGAATAATTTACTATAGAAAAGGCAATCCCTGGCGTAATTAAAATTTGCGACAGTATAAAATTATTTTTTGAATAATTTACTATAGAAAAGGCAATCCCTGGAGCACTTAAAATTTGCGACAGTAAAAAATTATTTTTTGAATAATTTACTATAGAAAAGGCAAGCCCTGGCGTAATTAAAATTTGCGACAGTAGAAAGTTATTTTTTGAATAATTTACTATAGAAAATTCAATCCCTGGCGTATTTAAAATTTGCGACAGTATAAAATTAATTTTTGAAAAATTTACTATAGAAAAGGCAATCCCTGGCGCAATTAAAATTTGCGACAGTATAAAATTATTTTTTGAATAATTTACTATAGAAAAGGCAATCCCTGGCGCACTTAAAATTTGCGACAGTAAAAAATTATTTTTTGAATAATTTACTATAGAAAAGGCAATCCCTGGCGTAATTAAAATTTGCGACAGTAGAAAATTATTTTTTTAAATAATTTACTATAGAAATGGCAATCCCTGGCGCACTTAAAATTTGCGACAGTAAAAAATTAATTTGTGAGAAATTTACTATAGAAAAGGCAATCCCTGGGATATTTAAAATTTGCGACAGTAGAAAATTATTTTTTGAAAAATTTACTGTAGAAAAGGCAATCCCTGGCGTAATTAAAATTTGCGACAGTAAAAAATTATTTTTTGCAAAATTTACTATAGAAAAGTAATCCCTGGCGCAATTACAATTTGCGACAGTAAAAAATTATTTTTTGAATAATTTACTATAGAAAAGGCAATCCCTGGCGCAATTAAAATTTGCGACAGTAAAAAATTATTTTTTGAAAAATTTACTATAGAAAAGGCAATCCCTGGCGTATTTAAAATTTGCGACAGTAAAAAATTATTTTTTGAAAAATTTACTATAGAAAAGGCAATCCCTGGCGTAGTTAAAATTTGCGACAGTTGAAAATTATTTTTTGAGTAATTTACTATAGAAAAGGCAATCCCTGGCGCACTTAAAATTTGCGACAGTAAAAAATTATTTTTTGAATAATTCACTATAGAAAAGGCAATCCCTGGCGTATTTAAAATTTGCGACAGTAAAAAATTATTGCTGAATAATTTACTATAGAAGAGGCAATCCCTGGCGCAATTACAATTTGCGACAGTAAAAAATTATTTTTTTGCAAAATTTATCATAGAAAAGGCAATCCCTGCCGTATTTAAAATTTGCGACAGTATAAAATTAATTTTTGAATAATTTACTATAGAAAAGGCAATCCCTGGCGTAATTAAAATTTGCCACAGTAGAAAATTATTTTTTGAATAATTTACTATAGAAAAGGCAATCCCTGGCGTAATTAAAATTTGCGACAGTAGAAAATTATTTTTTGAATAATTTACTATAGAAAAGGCAATCCCTGGCGTAATTAAAATTTGCGACAGTAAAAAATTAGTTTTTGAAAAATTTACTGTAGAAAAGGCAATCCCTGGCGCAATTAAAACTTTCAATAGTAAAAAATTATTTTTTGAATAATTTACTATAGAAAAGGCAATACCTGGCGTATTTAAAATTTGCGACAGTAAAAAATTAATATTTTGAAAAATTTACTGTAGAAAAGGCAATCCCTGGCGTATTTAAAATTTGCGACAGTAAAAAATTAATTTGTGAAAAATTTACCTGGCGAAATTGAAATTTGCGAGAGTAAAAAATTATTTTTTGAATAATTTACTATAGAAAAGGCAATCCCTGGCGCACTTAAAATTTTCGACAGTAAAAAATTATTTTTTGAATAATTTACTATAGAAAAGGCAATCCCTGGCGTAATTAAAATTTGCGACAGTATAAAATTATTTTTTGAATAATTTACTATAGAAAAGCCAATCCCTGGCGCAATTAAAATTTGCGACAGTAAAAAATTAATTTGTGAGAAATTTACTATAGAAAAGGTAATCCCTGAGATATTTAAAATATGCGACAGTAGAAAATTATTTTTTGAATAATTTACTATAGAAAAGGCAATCCCTGGCTTAATTGAAATTTGCGACAGTAAAAAATTAGTTTTTGAAAAATTTACTGTAGAAAAGGCAATCCCTGGCGCAATTAAAACTTGCGATAGTAAAAAATTATTTTTTGAATAATTTACTATAGAAAAGGCAATCCCTGGCGTATTTAAAATTTGCGACAGTAAAAAATTAATATTTTGAAAAATTTACTGTAGAAAAGGCAATCCCTGGCGTATTTAAAATTTGCGACAGTAAAAAATTATTTTTTGAAAAATTTACTATAGAAAAGGCAATCCCTGGCGTATTTAAAATTTGCGACAGTATAAAATTAATTTTTGAAAAATTTACTGTAGAAAAGGCAATCCCTGGCGTAATTAAAATTTGCGACAGTATAAAATTATTTTTTGCAAAATTTACTATAGAAAAGGTAATCCCTGGCGCAATTACAATTTGCGACAGTAAAAAATTATTTTTTTGCAAAATTTACTATAGAAAAGGCAATCCCTGGCGTATTTAAAATTTGCGACAGTAGAAAATAGTTTTTTGAATAATTTACTATAGAAAAGGCAATCCCTGGCGCAATTAAAATTTGCGACAGTATAAAATTATTTTTTGAATAATTTACTATAGAAAAGGCAATCCCTGGCGCAATTAAAATTTGCGACAGTAAAAAATTAATTTGTGAGAAATTTACTATAGAAAAGGCAATCCCTGGGATATTTAAAATTTGCGACAGTAGAAAATTATTTTTTGAATAATTTACTATAGAAAAGGCAATCCCTGGCGCAATTAAAATTTGCGACA
The DNA here is from genome assembly GCA_963930735.1 of Dioctria linearis. Lineage (NCBI taxonomy): Eukaryota > Metazoa > Arthropoda > Insecta > Diptera > Asilidae > Dioctria > Dioctria linearis. The sequence continues at coordinate 87,641 of CAWVNZ010001419.1, forward strand.
GTAAAAAATTATTTTTTGAATAATTTACTATAGAAAAGGCAATCCCTGGCGTAATTAAAATTTGCGACAGTATAAAATTATTTTTTGAATAATTTACTATAGAAAAGGCAATCCCTGGAGCACTTAAAATTTGCGACAGTAAAAAATTATTTTTTGAATAATTTACTATAGAAAAGGCAAGCCCTGGCGTAATTAAAATTTGCGACAGTAGAACGTTATTTTTTGAATAATTTACTATAGAAAATTCAATCCCTGGCGTATTTAAAATTTGCGACAGTATAAAATTAATTTTTGAAAAATTTACTATAGAAAAGGCAATCCCTGGCGCAATTAAAATTTGCGACAGTATAAAATTATTTTTTGAATAATTTACTATAGAAAAGGCAATCCCTGGCGCACTTAAAATTTGCGACAGTAGAAAATTATTTTTTGAAAAATTTACTGTAGAAAAGGCAATCCCTGGCGTAATTAAAATTTGCGACAGTAGAAAATTATTTTTTGAATAATTTACTATAGAAAAGGCAATCCCTGGCGTAATTAAAATTTGCGACAGTAGAAAATTATTTTTTGAATAATTTACTATAGAAAAGGCAATCCCTGGCGCACTTAAAATTTGCGACAGTAAAAAATTAATTTGTGAGAAATTTACTATAGAAAAGGCAATCCCTGGGATATTTAAAATTTGCGACAGTAGAAAATTATTTTTTGAAAAATTTACTGTAGAAAAGGCAATCCCTGGCGTAATTAAAATTTGCGACAGTAAAAAATTATTTTTTGCAAAATTTACTATAGAAAAGTAATCCCTGGCGCAATTACAATTTGCGACAGTAAAAAATTATTTTTTGAATAATTTACTATAGAAAAGGCAACCCCTGGCGCAATTAAAATTTGCGACAGTAAAAAATTATTTTTTGAAAAATTTACTATAGAAAAGGCAATCCCTGGCGTATTTAAAATTTGCGACAGTAAAAAATTATTTTTTGAAAAATTTACTATAGAAAAGGCAATCCCTGGCGTAGTTAAAATTTGCGACAGTTGAAAATTATTTTTTGAGTAATTTACTATAGAAAAGGCAATCCCTGGCGCACTTAAAATTTGCGACAGTAAAAAATTATTTTTTGAATAATTCACTATAGAAAAGGCAATCCCTGGCGTATTTAAAATTTGCGACAGTAAAAAATTATTTTTTGAATAATTTACTATAGAAGAGGCAATCCCTGGCGCAATTACAATTTGCGACAGTAAAAAATTATTTTTTTGCAAAATTTACCATAGAAAAGGCAATCCCTGCCGTATTTAAAATTTGCGACAGTATAAAATTAATTTTTGAATAATTTACTATAGAAAAGGCAATCCCTGGCGTAATTAAAATTTGCCACAGTAGAAAATTATTTTTTGAATAATTTACTATAGAAAAGGCAATCCCTGGCGCAATTAAAACTTGCAATAGTAAAAAATTATTTTTTGAATAATTTACTATAGAAAAGGCAATACCTGGCGTATTTAAAATTTGCGACAGTAAAAAATTAATATTTTGAAAAATTTACTGTAGAAAAGGCAATCCCTGGCGTATTTAAAATTTGCGACAGTAAAAAATTAATTTGTGAAAAATTTACCTGGCGAAATTGAAATTTGCGAGAGTAAAAAATTATTTTTTGAATAATTTACTATAGAAAAGGCAATCCCTGGCGCACTTAAAATTTGCGACAGTAAAAAATTATTTTTTGAATAATTTACTATAGAAAAGGCAATCCCTGGCGTAATTAAAATTTGCGACAGTATAAAATTATTTTTTGAATAATTTACTATAGAAAAGCCAATCCCTGGCGCAATTAAAATTTGCGACAGTAAAAAATTAATTTGTGAGAAATTTAGTATAGAAAAGGTAATCCCTAAGATATTTAAAATATGCGACAGTAGAAAATTATTTTTTGAATAATTTACTATAGAAAAGGCAATCCCTGGCTTAATTGAAATTTGCGACAGTAAAAAATTAGTTTTTGAAAAATTTACTGTAGAAAAGGCAATCCCTGGCGCAATTAAAACTTGCGATAGTAAAAAATTATTTTTTGAATAATTTACTATAGAAAAGGCAATCCCTGGCGTATTTAAAATTTGCGACAGTAAAAAATTAATATTTTGAAAAATTTACTGTAGAAAAGGCAATCCCTGGCGTATTTAAAATTTGCGACAGTAAAAAATTATTTTTTGAAAAATTTACTATAGAAAAGGCAATCCCTGGCGTATTTAAAATTTGCGACAGTATAAAATTAATTTTTGAAAAATTTACTGTAGAAAAGGCAATCCCTGGCGTCATTAAAATTTGCGACAGTATAAAATTATTTTTTGCAAAATTTACTATAGAAAAGGTAATCCCTGGCGCAATTACAATTTGCGACAGTAAAAAATTATTTTTTTGCAAAATTTACTATAGAAAAGGCAATCCCTGGCGTATTTAAAATTTGCGACAGTAGAAAATAGTTTTTTGAATAATTTACTATAGAAAAGGCAATCCCTGGCGCTATTAAAATTTGCGACAGTAGAAAATTATTTTTTGAATAATTTACTATAGAAAAGGCAATCCCTGGCGTAATTAAAATTTTCGACAGTAGAAAATTATTTTTTGTAAAATTTACTATAGAAAAGGTAATCCCTGGCGCAATTACAATTTGCGACAGTAAAAAATTATTTTTTTGCAAAATTTACTATAGAAAAGGCAATCCCTGGCGTATTTAAAATTTGCGACAGTATAAAATTAATTTTTGAATAATTTACTATAGAAAAGGCAATCCCTGGCGCAATTACAATTTGCGACAGTAAAAAATTATTTTTTTGCAAAATTTACTATAGAAAAGGCAATCCCTGGCGTATTTAAAATTTGCGACAGTATAAAATTAATTTTTGAATAATTTACTATAGAAAAGGCAATCCCTGGCGTAATTAAAATTTGCGACAGTAGAAAATTAGTTTTTGAATAATTTACTATAGAAAAGGCAATCCCTGGCGTAATTAAAATTTGCGACAGTAAAAAATTAGTTTTTGAAAAATTTACTGTAGAAAAGGCAATCCCTGGCGCAATTAAAACTTGCGATAGTAAAAAAATATTTTTTGAATAATTTACTATAGAAAAGGCAATCCCTGGCGCACTTAAAATTTGCGACAGTAAAAAATTATTTTTTGAATAACTTACTATAGAAAAGGCAATCCCTGGCGTAATTAAAATTTGCGACAGTAAAAAATTATTTTTTGAATAATTTACTATAGAAAAGGCAATCCCTGGCGTAATTAAAATTTTCGACAGTAGAAAATTATTTTTTGCAAAATTTACTATAGAAAAGGTAATCCCTGGCGCAATTACAATTTGCGACAGTAAAAAATTATTTTTTTGCAAAATTTACTATAGAAAAGGCAATCCCTGGCGTATTTAAAATTTGCGACAGTATAAAATTAATTTTTGAATAATTTACTATAGAAAAGGCAATCCCTGGCGTAATTAAAATTTGCGACAGTAGAAAATTATTTTTTGAATAATTTACTATAGAAAAGGCAATCCCTGGCGCACTTAAAACTTGCGATAGTAAAAAATTATTTTTTGAATAATTTAATATAGAAAAGGTAATCCCTGGCGCAATTACAATTTGCGACAGTAAAAAATTATTTTTTTGCAAAATTTACTATAGAAAAGGCAATCCCTGGCGTATTTAAAATTTGCGACAGTATAAAATTAATTTTTGAATAATTTACTATAGAAAAGGCAATCCCTGGCGTAATTAAAATTTGCGACAGTATAAAATTATTTTTTGAATAATTTACTATAGAAAAGGCAATCCCTGGCGTAATTAAAATTTGCGACAGTAGAAAATTATTTTTTGAATAATTTACTATAGAAAAGGCAATCCCCGGCGCACTTAAAATTTGCGACAGTAAAAAATTATTTTTTGAATAATTTACTATAGAAAAGGCAATCCCTGGGATATTTAAAATTTGCGACAGTAGAAAATTATTTTTTGAATAATTTACTATAAAAAAGGCAATCCCTGGCGTATTTAAAATTTGCGACAGTAAAAAATTAATATTTTGCAAAATTTACTATAGAAAAGGCAATCCTTGGCGCAATTAAAATTTGCGACAGTATAAAATTATTTTTTGAATAATTTACTATAGAAAAGGCAATCCCTGGCGCAATTAAAATTTGCGACAGTATAAATTTATTTTTTGAATAATTTACTATAGAAAAGGCAATCCCTGGCGCAATTAAAATTTGCGACAGTAAAAAATTAATTTGTGAGAAATTTACTATAGAAAAGGCAATCCCTGGGATATTTAAAATTTGCGACAGTAGAAAATTATTTTTTGAATAATTTACTATAGAAAAGGCAATCCCTGGCGCAATTAAAATTTGCGAAAGTAAAAAATTATTTTTTGAATAATTTACTATAGAAAAGGCAATCCCTGGCGTAATTAAAATTTGCGACAGTATAAAATTATTTTTTGAATAATTTACTATAGAAAAGGCAATCCCTGGCGCACTTAAAATTTGCGACAGTAAAAAATTATTTTTTGAATAATTTACTATAGAAAAGGCAAGCCCTGGCGTAATTAAAATTTGCGACAGTAGAAAGTTATTTTTTGAATAATTTACTATAGAAAATTCAATCCCTGGCGTATGTAAAATTTGCGACAGTATAAAATTAATTTTTGAAGAATTTACTATAGAAAAGGCAATACCTGGCGCAATTAAAATTTGCGACAGTATAAAATTATTTTTTGAATAATTTACTATAGAAAAGGCAATCCCTGGCGCACTTAAAATTTGCGACAGTAAAAAATTATTTTTTGAATAATTTACTATAGAAAAGGCAATCCCTGGCGTAATTAAAATTTGCGACAGTAGAAAATTATTTTTTGAATAATTTACTATAGAAAAGGCAATCCCTGGCGCACTTAAAATTTGCGACAGTAAAAAATTAATTTGTGAGAAATTTACTATAGAAAAGGCAATCCCTGGGATATTTAAAATTTGCGACAGTAGAAAATTATTTTTTGAAAAATTTACTGTAGAAAAGGCAATCCGTGGCGTAATTAAAATTTGCGACAGTAAAAAATTATTTTTTGCAAAATTTACTATAGAAAAGTAATCCCTGGCGCAATTACAATTTGCGACAGTAAAAAATTATTTTTTGAATAATTTACTATAGAAAAGGCAATCCCTGGCGCAATTAAAATTTGCGACAGTAAAAAATTATTTTTTGAAAAATTTACTATAGAAAAGGCAATCCCTGGCGTATTTAAAATTTGCGACAGGAAAAAATTATTTTTTGAAAAATTTACTATAGAAAAGGCAATCCCTGGCGTAGTTAAAATTTGCGACAGTTGAAAATTATTTTTTGAGTAATTTACTATAGAAAAGGCAATCCCTGGCGCACTTAAAATTTGCGACAGTAAAAAATTATTTTTTGAATAATTCACTATAGAAAAGGCAATCCCTGGCGTATTTAAAATTTGCGACAGTAAAAAATTATTTTTTGAATAATTTACTATAGAAGAGGCAATACCTGGCGCAATTACAATTTGCGACAGTAAAAAATTATTTTTTTGCAAAATTTACCATAGAAAAGGCAATCCCTGCCGTATTTAAAATTTGCGACAGTATAAAATTAATTTTTGAATAATTTACTATAGAAAAGGCAATCCCTGGCGTAATTAAAATTTGCCACAGTAGAAAATTATTTTTTGAATAATTTACTATAGAAAAGGCAATCCCTGGCGTAATTAGAATTTGCGACAGTAAAAAATTAGTTTTTGAAAAATTTACTGTAGAAAAGGCAATCCCTGGCGCAATTAAAACTTGCAATAGTAAAAAATTATTTTTTGAATAATTTACTATGGAAAAGGCAATCCCTGGCGTATTTAAAATTTGTGACAGTAAAAAATTAATATTTTGAAAAATTTACTGTAGAAAAGGCAATCCCTGGCGTATTTAAAATTTGCGACAGTAAAAAATTAATTTGTGAAAAATTTACCTGGCGAAATTGAAATTTGCGAGAGTAAAAAATTATTTTTTGAATAATTTACTATAAAAAAGGCAATCCCTGGCGCACTTAAAATTTGCGACAGTAAAAAATTATTTTTTGAATAATTTACTATAGAAAAGGCAATCCCTGGCGTAATTAAAATTTGCGACAGTAGAAAATTATTTTTTGAATAATTTACTATTGAAAAGGCAATCCCTGGCGCAATTAAAATTTGCGACAGTATAAAATTATTTTTTGAATAATTTACTATAGAAAAGGCAATCCCTGGCGTAATTAAAATTTGCGACAGTATAAAATTATTTTTTGAATAATTTACTATAGAAAAGCCAATCCCTGGCGCTATTAAAATTTGCGACAGTAAAAAATTAATTTGTGAGAAATTTACTATAGAAAAGGTAATCCCTGAGATATTTAAAATTTGCGACAGTAGAAAATTATTTTTTGAATAATTTACTATAGAAAAGGCAATCCCTGGCGTAATTAAAATTTGCGACAGTAAAAAATTAGTTTTTGAAAAATTTACTGTAGAAAAGGCAATCCCTGGCGCAATTAAAACTTGCGATAGTAAAAAATTATTTTTTGAATAATTTACTATAGAAAAGGCAATCCCTGGCGTATTTAAAATTTGCGACAGTAAAAAATTAATATTTTGAAAAATTTACTGTAGAAAAGGCAATCCCTGGCGTATTTAAAATTTGCGACAGTAAAAAATTAATTTGTGAAAAATTTACCTGGCGAAATTGAAATTTGCGAGAGTATAAAATTATTATTTGAATAATTTACTATAGAAAAGGCAATCCCTGGCGCACTTAAAATTTGCGACAAAAAAAAATTATTTTTTGAATAATTTACTATAGAAAAGGCAATCCCTGGCGTAATTAAAATTTGCGACAGTAGAAAATTATTTTTTGAATAATTTACTATAGAAAAGGCAATCCCTGGCGCACTTAAAATTTGCGACAGTAAAAAATTAATTTGTGAGAAATTTACTATAGAAAAGGCAATCCCTGGGATATTTAAAATTTGCGACAGTAGAAAATTATTTTTTGAAAAATTTACTGTAGAAAAGGCAATCCCTGGCGTAATTAAAATTTGCGACAGTAAAAAATTATTTTTTGCAAAATTTACTATAGAAAAGGTAATCCCTGGCGCAATTACAATTTGCGACAGTAAAAAATTATTTTTTGAATAATTTACTATAGAAAAGGCAATCCCTGGCGCAATTAAAATTTGCGACAGTAAAAAATTATTTTTTGAAAAATTTACTATAGAAAAGGCAATCCCTGGCGTATTTAAAATTTGCGACAGTAAAAAATTATTTTTTGAAAAATTTACTATAGAAAAGGCAATCCCTGGCGTATTTACAATTTGCGACAGTATAAAATTAATTTTTGAAAAATTTACTGTAGAAAAGGCAATCCCTGGCGTAATTAAAATTTGCGACAGTATAAAATTATTTTTTGCAAAATTTACTATAGAAAAGGTAATCCCTGGCGCAATTACAATTTGCGACAGTAAAAAATTATTTTTTTGCAAAATTTACTATAGAAAAGGCAATCCCTGGCGTATTTAAAATTTGCGACAGTAGAAAATTATTTTTTGAATAATTTACTATAGAAAAGGCAATCCCTGGCGCAATTAAAATTTGCGACAGTAGAAAATTATTTTTTGAATAATTTACTATAGAAAAGGCAATCCCTGGCGTAATTAAAATTTTCGACAGTAGAAAATTATTTTTTGCAAAATTTACTATAGAAAAGGTAATCCCTGGCGCAATTACAATTTGCGACAGTAAAAAATTATTTTTTTGCAAAATTTACTATAGAAAAGGCAATCCCTGGCGTATTTAAAATTTGCGACAGTATAAAAATAATTTTTGAATAATTTACTATAGAAAAGGCAATCCCTGGCGTAATTAAAATTTGCGACAGTAGAAAATTAGTTTTTGAATAATTTACTATAGAAAAGGCAATCCCTGGCGTAATTAAAATTTGCGACAGTAAAAAATTAGTTTTTGAAAAATTTACTGTAGAAAAGGCAATCCCTGGCGCAATTAAAACTTGCGATAATAAAAAATTATTTTTTGAATAATTTACTATAGAAAAGGCAATCCCTGGCGCACTTAAAATTTGCGACAGTAAAAAATTATTTTTTGAATAACTTACTATAGAAAAGGCAATCCCTGGCGTAATTAAAATTTGCGACAGTAAAAAATTATTTTTTGAATAATTTACTATAGAAAAGGCAATCCCTGGCGTAATTAAAAATTTCGACAGTAAAAAATTAGTTTTTGAAAAATTTACTGTAGAAAAGGCAATCCCTGGCGCAATTAAAACTTGCGATAATAAAAAATTATTTTTTGAATAATTTACTATAGAAAAGGCAATCCCTGGCGCACTTAAAATTTGCGACAGTAAAAAATTATTTTTTGAATAACTTACTATAGAAAAGGCAATCCCTGGCGTAATTAAAATTTGCGACAGTAAAAAATTATTTTTTGAATAATTTACTATAGAAAAGGCAATCCCTGGCGTAATTAAAAATTTCGACAGTAGAAAATTATTTTTTGCAAAATTTACTATAGAAAAGGTAATCCCTGGCGCAATTACAATTTGCGACAGTAAAAAATTATTTTTTTGCAAAATTTACTATAGAAAAGGCAATCCCTGGCGCAATTAATATTTGCGACAGTAAAAAATTATTTTTTGCAAAATTTACTGTAGAAAAGGCAATCCCTGGCGCAATTAAAACTTGCGATAGTAAAAAATTATTTTTTGAATAATTTACTATAGAAAAGGCAATCCCTGGCGTATTTAAAATTTGCGACAATAAAAAATTAATATTTTGAAAAATTTACTGTAGAAAAGGCAATCCCTGGCGCAATTAAAATTTGCGACAGTAAAAAATTATTTTTTGAATAATTTACTATAGAAAAGGCAATCCCTGGCGCACTTAAAATTTGCGACAGTATAAAATTATTTTTTGAATAATTTACTATAGAAAAGGCAATCCCTGGCGTAATTAAAATTTGCGACAGTATAAAATTCTTTTTTGAATAATTTACTATAGAAAAGGCAATCCCTGGCGTAATTAAAATTTGCGACAGTAGAAAATTATTTTTTTAATAATTTACTATAGAAAAGGCAATCCCTGGGGTATTTAAAATTTGCGACAGTAAAAAATTAATTTGTGAAAAATTTACCTGGCGAAATTGAAATTTGCGAGAGTAAAAAATTATTTTTTGAATAATTTACTATAGAAAAGGCAATCCTTGGCGCACTTAAAATTTGCGACAGTAAAAAATTATTTTTTGAATAATTTACTATAGAAAAGGCAATCCATGCCGCAATTAAAATTTGTGACTATAGAAAGGGCAATCCCTGGCGCAATTAGAATTTGCGACAGTAATAAATTAATTTGTGAGAAATTTACTATAGAAAAGGCAATCCCTGGCGCAATTAAACTTTGCGACAGTAAAAAATTATTTTTTGAATAATTTACTATAGAAAAGGCAATCCCTGGCGTAATTAAAATTTGCGACAGTAGAAAATTATTTTTTGAATAATTTACTATAGAAAAGGCAATCTCTGGCGCACTTAAAATTTGCGACAGTAAAAAATTAATTTGTGAGAAATTTACTATAGAAAAGGCAATCCCTGGGATATTTAAAATTTGCGACAGTAGAAAATTATTTTTTGAAAAATTTACTACAGAAAAGGCAATCCCTGGCGTAATTAAAATTTGCGACAGTAAAAAATTAGTTTTTGAAAAATTTACTGTAGAAAAGGCAATCCCTGGCGCAATTAAAATTTGCGACAGTAAAAAATTATTTTTTGAAAAATTTACTATAGAAAAGGCAATCCCTGGCGTATTTAAAATTTGTGACAGAAAAAAATTATTTTTTGAAAAATTTACTATAGAAAAGGCAATCCCTGGCGTATTTCAAATTTGCGACAGTATAAAATTAATTTTTGAAAAATTTACTGTAGAAAAGGCAATCCTTGGCGCAATTAAAATTTGCGACAGTAAAAAATTATTTTTTGCAAAATTTACTATAGAAAAGGTAATCCCTGGCGCAATTACAATTTGCGACAGTAAAAAATTATTTTTTTGCAAAATTTACTATAGAAAAGGCAATCCCTGGCGTATTTAAAATTTGCGAGAATACAAAATTAATTTTTGAATAATTTACTATAGAAAAGGCAATCCCTGGCGTAATTAAAATTTGCGACAGTAGAAAATTATTTTTTGAATAATTTACTATAGAAAAGGCAATCCCTGGCGTAATTAAAATTTGCGACAGTAGAAAATTATTTTTTGAATAATTTACTATAGAAAAGGCAATCCCTGGCGCAATTAAAATTTGCGACAGTAAAAAATTATTTTTTGCAAAATTTACTGTAGAAAAGGCAATCCCTGGCGCAATTAAAACTTGCGATAGTAAAAAATTATTTTTTGAATAATTTACTATAGAAAAGGCAATCCCTGGCATATTTAAAATTTCCTACAGTAAAAAATTAATATTTTGAAAAATTTACTGTAGAAAAGGCAATCCATGGCGCAATTACAATTTGCGACAATAAAAAATTATTTTTTGAATAATTTACTATAGAAAAGGCAATCCCTGGCGCACTTATAATTTGCGACAGTATAAAATAATTTTTTGAATAATTTACTATAGAAAAGGCAATCCCTGGTGTAATTAAAATTTGCGACAGTATAAAATTATTTTTTGAATAATTTACTATAGAAAAGACAATCCCTGGCGCACTTAAAATTTGCGACAGTAGAAAATTATTTTTTGAATAATTTACTATAGAAAAGGCAATCCCTGGCGTAATTAAAATTTGCGACAGTAGAAAATTATTTTTTGAATAATTTACTATAGAAAAGGCAATCCCTGGCGCACTTAAAATTTGCGACAGTAAAAAATTAATTTGTGAGAAATTTACAATAGAAAAAGGCAATCCCTGGGATATTTAAAATTTGCGACAGTAGAAAATTATTTTTTGAAAAATTTACTACAGAAAAGGCAATCCCTGGCGTAATTAAAATTTGCGACAGGAAAAAATTAGTTTTTGAAAAATTTACTGTAGAAAAGGCAATCCCTGGCGCAATTAAAATTTGCGACAGTAAAAAATTATTTTTTGAAAAATTTACTATAGAAAAGGCAATCCCTGGCGTATTTAAAATTTGCGACAGTAAAAAATTATTTTTTGAAAAATTTACTATAGAAAAGGCAATCCTTGGCGTATTTAAAATTTGCGACAGTATAAAATTAATTTTTGAAAAATTTACTGTAGAAAAGGCAATCCCTGGCGCAAT